>APFE031643224.1:0-28682 GCA_000404065.3 Pinus taeda | reverse complement strand
TCGTATATTATATTCATTGTAAAAGGAGGCTTTCCCCTCAAAGATGACTGTAATTATTGGTTTCTTATCACTTTTTAGGCTTATCATAAAATGGGTTTTTTTTCCCAACATCCTTAGATAGATGAATACTTTTCTCTCAACCAGAATTGACCCTGTGTTGCTCCATCAATTTTTTAAGTCTAACAACAAAAATGCCAGGCAATTTTGTATTTTCACTTACACCTAATTTTTATTGATTCTCTCCATGATCTAAGCCCAACATAACATTGATTTGACCTATTTATAGTCATAGAATAGTCCATAATGATTAGGAAGGAGGATTTTAGGTGTTTAGTTTCATTTTTTCCTATAAAAGAAAGCAAATGGTGCTTGCTAAATAAGTTTGTAATTTCAATACATTGAAGGGATATTTGGTGAGCTCATAATTCAATATTGAAGTTTTTTTTCAACTTTATTTCATATGATTTATGTGGCCCTTTTGATTCCCAACTATTGGTAGTCTATCAATGTGCTTACTAAAGCAAGAAGCCCCCCCTAGAACCTAAGTACACACTCCATTTCATTTTTTGTTCATCTTATATATGTGCTGACAATGTTGGACCTGCCAACATGTCATGGGATCTCCTCGATAAGAAGTCCCAGCTAGACCTTAGACCATTTGGAGTAGGAGTCCCAGTAGTGGGTAGTATAGTAGTGCCTTGATTGCAGTAGCATGCAGAGGTAAGTATGATAACTTTGTCGGAAGCAAGTATGTGACCTTGCAACAAGTCAAATGAGATGCATGGGGGTTATAACACACAGAGGGGAAAAGGAAGTGTGTCCCTTAGAAGTTTGTAATAGTACGCAGCCTAAAAGGAACACGCGAGCTGAATGACATCACAGGCTGGAAGTGGAATAGTCCACAATCCAAAGTGACGGGTTAATACAAAAACACATCTTCAACAAGATTTGTACAATCGTATACAAAATAATTCGTACACAAATGCATAAGTAAAATAATATACATTGCTAAAGTAACCAGAATAGTCAAACTACAATAACAACATATGCATGAAAACATGTTAGCTCAATTATATTATAAAGTGAAAGTTCCATCCATACATACACCATTGACAACCACTAGCACCAATAGTGGAACATTACAATCAATGCCGCTTACTCCTCCAAAGTGATGTACTCACTCTATGCTATGGAGAAGCCAAGGCTTATCATGATACTCTCTAACTCTTCTCTAAGCAATTCCTAGCCAAAATCTTGCCTCCCAAAAGTTTGTTATATGAGTTATGAGGTTATATTTATAGCAAAGGGTGGGTGACCCTTGACATTCCCCTTTATGACACTTTCTCTACCCTTATGAATCTTCAACTTCTTTACAAAATTCATTACAGTACATAGTGATTGTTCACATTCCACTAGTGACACTTGGAATTTCACTTACAACATGTTTACAATAGTATATAATTTCCACATATACCCATGTGGGACAAAAGATGCTAGAGATAGCCTAACAAAAAAAAACACTATGACTCTGAGGTGTGGGAAAAGACCAACTCAGAAACCTCCACTTGATGCTACTCGGTCACGTACTTATGCAAATCTTGGTACTATGTTTTGATGTCTTGATGTTGTCTTGGTGAAAGTAGACCCTTTCCTCCATGGAATCTAGGCATGTGGCCTTGGAACCTGTGTCTGTCTCATCCTGAAACCTGTGCAATATTGTTCTGAGTGTGGCTTGACCACCAACGTATCTCTGTGTATTGTTTGCGATCAACTGCAAGTCATCACTAGTGGCATCACACATCAACTTCTCATGTACCTATCAACCTCTTATCAGACTTTGTTCTTGTGCTTAACTTTGGTGAGGGAACTTGCATCTATTCACTCTTTTCTTTAGCTACTTGTTGTTCCATCTCATCAACCTATATTAGCGATGTTGCTCTATCATTGTGCCTTGCCTTTGTTCTTCTTCCTATTTTGCTTCTCAACTCATTTTCTTCCTTCGACTCTCATTTTGCTTGCTGTGATCTCAGTTTTTCTACCTACAAGCTCTATTCTTTTCTCTTCCTCTTCTCTGTTGTTTATGTCATGTGCTTCCTTTTGCTTCTATAGTCAAATTTGCCTGCATGAAGAATAAATGTGCTTTCACTCTATAGCTTTTTCCTCCCTCTGTTATGTCATAGATTTCCATTTTCGCTGACCCTGTACTGGCTTGTTGCCTTCTACCACTGCTTCTGATTTTAGTTCCTGTTGTGGCCACCAACAACCCCCCTCCTTCTTTAGTATTAGAAATAACATAAAACAAGTGGCGACCCTTAGTAAAAAAATTAAATTTTTTTTGTATTATACTCAAAAATATATCGCATCGCGAGAAGAGAGTAGAACATTTCTTTATGAGCACAATAAAAACTGCAAAAAAGCGATGCGAAATTCATCGCATCGCATACATTAAGAAGCGCCCATAAATGAAGATCTTAAGAAATCTCCGATGGCCAATATACAACATCGCATGTTGCAACATCGCATAAACAACACACAATGATTTAACACGATCTGCGATCTTGCGATAAACGTGATGCTACGATGCTGCGATGCTACAATCTGCGATCTACGATATCACAATCTTGACAAAATGCGATAACGCGATAACGTAATGCAAGTTGCAGAAATCGCCCATTGTAAATTTTCCTCGGCTCAGCATTCAAAAAAATCTGTTAGTAAACCAAGAAATAGGATGCGCACCTTAAAGAAAATTAATGAATGTATGCCAAAGTGTTAATGAAGGACAGTTTTGTGTTTGTCGAAGAGTCAGTTCACAATGGGTGGCATTATTCTATACATTCGTAGAGCTTAGAGCTTTCGCGTCAATATTTATTTTCATTACTCTTTTCCTTTGCATGAACTACAAGAATGAAAAATAGGAAACATCTAAAGAAAAAGGGAAAGCATCAACGCTCGGAGACAGAGAAGAGATGCCCTCATAAATGGATACTGCATGCAATGGAACTGCAGATTCTAGAGCATTTCTGAACAGATGCTGACATCAATAGCCGAATCAACACTCAGGGTCAAAAGCTCACAAAAGCAACATGTTTACAAAAAATCCTGAAGCTTATACCCAGTAAAGGAAAAGGCGCTAAAGGCGAAAAACGCACCAGGAAGGCCCAGATCAAAGAACGGAGGCAATTTTCGATGCGCTAAGAAAATTGTTCAGAAAGCAAGGTCCCTAACTTGCTTAGTCATTCGCAAGTCCGGAAATCAAGATAGCAAAGGCAGAAGAAATTTGAGGGAAATTTTGGTCATTACCAAGTATATACGCAGTTAATTCACCCAGCCAAAGGATGATTCCCAAAAATATCTTCTAGTTTACTAACAAATGGTGCTAGTGCTTGCCATTTCTGTTTGCTTAACTCAAACAAAAGCGGAAGGCAACCAGCCGACTCTTCCCAGGCAAATGTTGAATGCTTGCAACATTAAGGAGCAAAATCAGAAATAGTTAGGAATTAGATTCGTTTTTTTAGAAATAAGTTTGCTTAGAAAAAGGGCGGTCGTTTAAACCGTATCCTAAATTTATGTAATTAAGTTATTTAGTTAGTAGTATTTAAACCCTTCTCATGTATTTAGAGAAGGGTCCAGAAATTTGTCAAAAACTTGTCCTCAGAACATGTACTTTTGCACCCTCAAAGGAGGTTTTGATGAATGAACAGATCAAGATTTATTGATGTTTGCATTTGGTATCTGCTACTGATGTTGCACTTCTGTACTCTTAGTAGATATTAGAACAAGGAGAGATAAATCATTGTTGATTGAAGATTATGAGTAGGACTAGTCATAATGGTACTTTATCTCTTGACCATTTCTGCTTATATTCTTAAAGCAATATACAATTTTTAGTTGTTTATATGTTATTACATGAACGTTTGTGTTACCATTTGGCACTTTTGTACGGTGGAGCCATTTATTTATGTTTAATGTGTGAATAATTTATCATGCAATATGCTGTTCACAACTGTTTTGCCTAACTTTTTATGCAAAGTGGTTCATCTTAATTGATTTCCATTCTTATAATCATTGAATGATCTTTATTACCAGTTATTATTTGAAATCTCTTTAGATCGCATAATAGAAGAATTACATCCCGGGTTAGCATAGATTAGATGTGTTGTTTTCATTAGATTATAATAGCATAGAGTTAGATTAAAGTAGTTTAGATAGGAACTTTTAGATCAGCAACATCCAATTCTACACACACACACACCCTTAGATAATGGGAAATTGGTCCCATTATCCCCAGTTGGACCCGCTATACCAAATGGATAAGGAGTGGCCAACCAAGGTCCAAACCAGGCGGGTATCCCCCTTGTTGTCGACCCGATTTTTGGGGCTTCAACATATTTGGCGCTAGAAGGAGGGCATGAACTATGAATGGCACCTAAATCAAAATCTAAATACCATTCTGAGAGTAAATGGCCCTCATCATCTCCCCCGACTTCCCTAGTACGTTTAAATCCAGAGTCAGAAGTCGCTCGAGTATCAACTGCTGCTACACACCGTAATATTTCAGACCAATCTACCATTGAACCTCCTGAAGTTGAATCTCTAATTCACAAACTTCAGGAATTTTTCGCTTCTCCTCAGAGGTCTAATAAATCTCAAAGTAGTGTGACTTCGTAGTACAATCCTGCTCAACCCCTAACCAGGTTAAAGAGTGAAAAATTTGGCATTCAGCCAACTGAGTTGCCTCTTCCCACCAGGAAAAGAGCGAGGAAATTACCACAAGAGTCTGACAGTGAGACTCTTTTGTCTACATCATCCATTTCAACTACCCCACCGCGAAGTCAACCACCCACACCTCCATTCCAAAACATCATCCATCCATCTACCGGAACTCCCACAACCCCTCTTCAATCATCTACAATCATAGTGTCCTCATCTTCCCAGCCACAGGGATCATCTTCTACACTTTCCTCTACTAGCAGCTCAACGATGGCCCAGTCTCCATGGAACAACCCTGGAGCAATTTTAATGCCTGCGCCCTTGAGTCAAATACCAGCACATCCTGAGAAATGGCTGCCCAAATTCAATCCAGAAGCAGGCATGCTAGCAGAAGAACACATAAACAATTTCATGATTTCTATCAATCTCAACGGAGTTACTAATGAAGACGCTGTTGTTTGGCTTTTTCCTTATACACTGCAAGGGACAATCGGGTCATGGTACTTTTCACTACCCTCCGGGTCTATCACAAGTTGGGATATCTTCCAGAATCAATTCCTTACTAAGTTTGGTGATGAAAGATCAACGGAAACGTTAATCAATGACCTATCCAATCTTAAAGCCGAAGCTAAAAAGCCTATCAAAGATTTCAATTTACAGTTCAATAAAATTCTCAAAAAAATTCCCACTACTTCCCAACCCAACGAAGAAGTACGATGTGAATGGTATATTACTGCTTTACCATCAAACACAACAATCTTCGTGGATAGAGAAAAGAAAACAACCTTAGTTGAAACATGACAGAGGCGATAGCAGTAGAGAAACGCGTAATAGCCCTGGAAAAGAGATTCGTGATAGAGGAACGCAAATCTAAAAAAGTCACCTTCAAAGAAGACTCCAAAAAGAAACAAGCAAAAGACCCTTTCGATTTGGAAGGATTGCAGAAAGTTTTAAAGACCATGTCTAATGAGATGGTTGACATAAAAAAACAAGTAGCAGAAACTTCTTCAAAAAATCCCTACAGAGCTTTTAAAAGAGGTCCTTCAACGGATGCAAAACCACCCAATGCCATTTCAAATGCTTAATCCAAGGAACAGGAAGAATAAAGTGCCACTGAAGGGCAGACTGATGACGAAGAAGTTGTGGAATTATGAGGAATATGATTTCATCCTCCCACAAGAAGAAGATCAAGAAGTATTTCCACTTAGCACACGAAGCAAAAATCATCTTGATCCTCTCCAAACTACCTCTAAGCAGAAGAGCGCAAGTCCTGCAACAAAAGATAAAGTCGCAACAAAGAAAACGACCACTAAAGCGATTCAATCTAGCCCAGTCCAAGCAGATCAAACAACTTCATCAAAAACACTGATAGTGTCGGACGAAATGGAGTACAATATTATTGATGACATGAAAAAAACTAGGGATAATATTACCCTTTACGAATTGAGCAAATTGAAACATCAACAAAATATAATGATGAAAGAATTACATGCCATGCCTATTGCATCTTTGCCTACCATTGTACTCTCTCAAGCTTCCCAAAACATGGGAGGACCTCCAACTAACGCGATTAATAAGATTGATCCAAACGACATCGCCTTGATTGCAGGAAGATCAAGATCTCACACTCCCCCATTTCTTCTCACTTATGAAATTTTCAACAAAAATGTGCACAATTGTTTGGTAGATTCTGCTGCTTCATCGAATATTTTACCCAGATCAATATGTGCCAAGTTAAATTTTCAACCACAAAAATCCGCAGTGCGCATAGTTCAACTTGATCGATCTCAAGTCGAAGTGATTGGTGAACTTAATCAAGTAACCATAAGATTGTCATCCAACCCGAAGATATGTTAGGATATTGACATTCTAGTGGCTAATATCCCAGAATTCTATGGCCTAATTCTTAGCATAGATTGGTCCAAAAAACTCCATGGATACTTCACAACCGACTGGTCGCACATGTGGTTACCCTACAATGGTAAACCAAATGAAATAAAGGTTGAACGAGAGTTACACCAGAAATACATAGTAATGGAATTAGAGGGAGAAAATGAAACAGTAGCGTATAACAACAGTATCATAGGCAATTACTCGGTAGATTCTTTTCTCGGAAATTTTAATGCTCACACATCACCCTACTTAGAAAATTCAGTTTTGTCCCAAGTCGAAATTTTTTCCCAAACTGATAGTTCAAAATGTGTTAATTTTTTAGATAAACCTATAAATACATCTTTGTTTTGGAAATTATATTTTGATGGCTCTAAATCTAAGGAAGGAGCAGGAGCAGGATGCGTTTTTATTAGTCCAGAACGAAATAAGACCATGCTTACGTGCAGACTCAAATTCGATTGCACAAACAATACAACAGAATACGAGGCCTTGGTGCAAGGCCTGTACAAAGCAATCGGGTTGAACGTCAAGTATCTTCAAGTCTTCGGAGACTCTGAGATTGTCGTCAAACAGGTTCGTAACACTATACATTGCTTATCAGGTCATTTAAAACACTATCAATCTTCTGTACAAGATCTGACTGAGCATTTCATAGCATTTAATATTTCTTCAATCCCGAGACTCCAAAACGCAAGCGCAGACCTTTTGGCTAACGTAGCCTCTAAGCTTATTCCCTCTGAATATTTTAGTCTAGATAGATTCTCAATAGAATTAATCTTTAGACCGTCCATCCCTGACAACATTACAAATTGGAGAGTATTCAATGACGATCCTGATATTGTAAATTTCCTCACTTCTGAAGGATCCTAGTGCAATCAAATAATTGACGAAGACCATCACAATCGACAAATACAACAAAATAGAACTGATAATGCTATACCTAAATCGGTGGTTAAGTTAGAAGACTTATATTTGAAAAATTGGTTTAAAAGGTCTACCAATTCAAAGCTCTACAGTCCAACTCTAAACTACGAATTAGTAAGCCTAGGAACCGATGATAAACCATAAAACGTTAACCTAGGCCTCGGTCTCGTCCCCGAAGAAAAACTAGCGTATATTCGTAATTTGAGACAATATAAAAATGTTTTTGCCTGGAATTATGATGAAATGAAGACATACGCCACTTCTATCATTCAACATACTATTCCTATGATCAATAACGAAAAACCTATCCAACAGAAACTGAGAAAGATCCACCCCAATTTAGAAAATCAGATAAAAACTGAGCCAAATTAGTTATTAAAAGCCAGAAAAAATTTTCCCCGTCAGATATTCCAAATGGGTCTCCAATATGGTACCCGTTAGAAAGAAAAACAGAGATATTAGAATCTGTATCAATTTTCAGAATCTTAACAAAACCTGTCAAAAAGACAATTTTCCTCTTCCACCTATGGAACAAATACTACAGCTAGTAGTAGGCTCAGAACTGATGACTTTCTTGGATGGATTTTCAGGATATAATCAAGTGCTGGTACGTCTTGATGATCAGTTGAAAACCACATTTAGAACTAAATGGGGCACATACGCATATCAGAAGATGCCATTTGGTTTGATTAATGCCGACACTACATTTCAGAGAGTCGTGGACATCGCATTCAAAGGTTCAGTCAATAAGTCTATAGTAATTTATTTGGATGATATAACAGTGTACTCCAAGAAGCGAAGCGACCATCTCAAAGACTTAAAACAAATATTTCAACTATGTTTAAGGTATGGAATTTCACTTAACCCAAAGAAATATTTTTTCCCATTAAGTGAAGGAAAACTTCTAGGATTCATAGTGTCAAAATCCAGTATTCACATTGATCCTGACAGAATCAAAGAAATTTCTGAAATATCCCTACCTCATAATAAAAAAACCATGTAATCTTTCCTTAGTCAAATCAATTTTGTAAAGAGATTTGTCCCAGATTTTTCACGAATTGTGTCTCCTTTGCAAAACATGATTAAAAAGAATTCAAATTTTAAATGGGGTCAAGATGAACATGAAGCATTTAACCTGATCAAACAAGCTATTATTAATGCTCCATCTTTAGCAACCCCAAAATTTTCAGAATCTTTTATTTTATACACATTTGCCTCAAAGAAATCATATGACGCGATTCTAACTCAAGCAAATCAAGAAAAAGCGGAAGCCCCAATAACGTTTTTAGCTCAAATTTACAAGGTGCTGAACTCAATTATTCAGACGTGGAGAAATAGGCCTATGTTGTTTTCAAAGAAATCAAATATTTCAGACCTTTCTTACTTAAAACCCGTACTAAGATCATAGTACTGTTTCTAGTGGTAAGAAAGCTTCTAGTACAGAAGGATGTGGGTGAGAAAAGGGCCAATTGGATCACTGCTTTACAAGAATACAACCTTGAAATCAAACCAACAAACATTGTAAGAGGTCAAGGCTTCTGCAAAATGTTGGCTGGAGCATCGCAAATTTCTGAAATTTCATCTGAAGAGGTACAAATGTGTGAGGTAAGCCTAAACGATGCAAAATCATTGTATGCTGACATCATTTATTATCTTAAGAACGGGTATGCTCCATCACACCTGGATTACACTAAGAAAAGAGCTCTGAGATTGAAAGCTAAACAATATCAGCTCATAAATGATATTCCTTTTAGAAAGAATTATGATTCTGTTCTTCTTATATGTCTTGAAAAAACTGAAGCTGAAAAAGTTTTGCAGGAACTCCACGACGGACCAGCAGGTGGACACTATGCTGGAGACGCTACTGCACATAAAATCTTACGTGTAGGATATTACTGTCCTACGTTGTTCAAAGACTCACACAGTTACGTGAGGAAATGTCAAGTCTGCTAAACTACTGCTGGAAGACAAAAGAAACCGTCCCTGCCACTACAGTCGGTAAACATCGAGAAACCGTTCACTCAGTGGGGCTTGGACATAATAGGTGACATCGTTCCTCACTCTTCTAAGCAGCATAGATACATCCTCATGGCAACAGATTATTTTACTAAATGGGTAGAAGCAGCTCCTCTCAAGACAGCCAATTCTGAAAATATTATTGAATTCATAGATCAATTTATAATCACTAGGTTTGGATTGCCATCAGCTTTAATGTTTGATAATGCATCATACTTTTCTGGAAATGCAATGGCTGAATTTGCACTTAAAAGAGGGTTCAAATATTCGGCCAATTACTATCCGCAAGGTAATGGGTTAGCTGAGTCGACAAATAAAAACCTAATCAGGATTATTAAAAGAATAGTTGACCAGAACCAAAAGAATTTGGCATTAAGCTTTGGTAAATGCTTTATGGGCAGATAGAATAACGAAAAAAAGCTTCGATCGACACTTCTCCCTTTAATTTAGTTTATGGGAAAGAAGTGGTTCTTCCAACTCACTTAGTCATTCCCTCCTTGTCTTTAATACAATACATTGATGAAGTACCTACTTCCTCCATACAAATAAGACAAATGGAAATAATTAAATTAGAAGAACAATGAGAACAAGCTAAGAAAACCCATGCTCATCATCAAGTGCTAATAAAATCCTCTTTTGATTCAAGCATAATGACCAGAAAAAATTTTCAAATGGGAGATTTAGTTTTAAAATGGGATGAGGCACATGAAGAAAAAGGCAAACATACGAAATTTCCAAAGATGTGGCTTGGTCCTTTTCAGATTGTTGAAGTCATAGGTCCTTCAACGTTTTTCTTATAGGATTTAGCAGGTAGAAGGGATCATTTGCCTGTTAATGGAAAAATCCTTAAAATATATTTTCCATAGGAGATTATTCTTCTATTTTGTAGAATAGTTTTTCTTTTCTTTTTTATAAATAAAAATAGTTGTAAATGGTTACTATAGGTATTCACGGAAAAGATACCAATTCTCTTTAAGATTTTGAGCTTTCCGCTTGTATAAATGGAAAATTTGTTTTTAGAATCTGATCTTTATTATTGGCAGATACAGTTAAAAACTTTAGCCTAGATATGATACTAGTTTCAACTTCAAAAAATTTGACGAAAGCAACCTTTAGCAAAGAAATTGTTTTATATCAGCACAATGAAAGGTATCAATAACAAAATAAATATTCTCTGTAAAACAACTGTTTTCAAACTCTATTATTTTCGTCCAGAGCTTTCTTAAGGAAAACAATGACTTCCTCCCTGATTAAAGAAAAATCGTAGCATTCAGAGGAACAATCCAAGAAACACTATATCTTAAAGAATAAGAGGTCTCATCACGAGCCGGCTTATCATGATCACAAATATTATAAACTTACTGACTTTGCCAATACTGTCCATCAAAACAAGGCAATGACTCAAGATTGTTAAAATCAAAAGACAAGGGGTTCTCATCACGAGCCAGCTTGTTCAGCGAGAGTGTAAATCAAGTGAATGACTGTGTCATAATTTGGCTACCAAACCAAGACATTGTTCTTTAAGAATAAAAAAGAAAATCAAAGAAAAAGTGTCAATGTGGGTTTTTCTTTGAAAGTTGTAGATCACCTTAACCAGGATAAAGGATCATTGCTGGGTAACAGGTAACCCTGTCGAGGCTATGGACGCCTACTGGCAGCAAAGGCTCTACCTACGACAAATGAGCATATTTTAAAAACTGGCACACAAAGAAAACTTTATTTTATCTTTACAAGACCAAGTAATGGCTAATGTAAATACAAGGACAAGCCTGAGGAAGCAAACAAATTAGAATAAAAAGAGGTTGAAACAAAATGTCATTGATAGGATAAGGCATAATATACTCCATCTATCCATAACAAAATTTAGATTTATGAAAATTTTTCTGTTTTGGAAGTTAAGATTCAATAAGAAAAGCAGAGATAACTGGTTCTTCTAAGTCAGTCGCCATTGTTGTGGCCACCAACAACCCCCCTCCTTCTTTAGTATTAGCAATAACATAAAACAAGTGGGGACCCTTAGTAAAAAATTCAAAATTTTTTTGTATTATACTCCTTAAAAATATATGGCATCATGAGAAGAGAGTAGAACATTTCTTTATGAGCACAATAAAAACTGCGAAAAAGCGACGTGAAATTCATCGCATTGCATACATTAAGAAGTGCCCATAAATGAAGATCTTAAGAAATCTCCGATGGCCGATATATGACATCGCATGTTGCAACATCGCATAAACAACACACAATGATTTAACACGATCTGCGATCTTGCGATAAACGCGATGCTACGATGCTACAATCTGCGATCTGCGATCTGCGATATCACAATCTTGACAAAATGCGATAACGCGATAACGTAATGCAAGTTGCAGAAATCGCCCATCGCAAATTTTCCTCGGCTCAACATTCAAGAAAATCTGTCAGTAAACCAAAAAATTGGATGCGCACCTTAAAGAAAATTAATGAAAGTATGCCAAAGTGTTAATGAAGGACAGTTTTGTGTTTGTCGAAGAGTCAGTTCACAATGAGTGGCATTATTTTATACATTCGTAGAGCTTAGAGCTTTCACGTCAATATTTATTGTCATTACTCTTTTCATTTGTGTGAACTGCAGGAATGAAAAACAGGAAACATCTAAAGAAAAAGGGAAAGCGTCAACGCTCAGTGACAGAGAAGAGATGCCCTCATAAACGGATACCGCATGCAACGAAACTGCAGATTCCAGAGTATTTCTGAACAGATGCTAACATCAATAGCTGACTCAACACTCAGGGTCAAAAGCTCACAAAAGCAGCATGTTTAAAAAAAATCCTGAAGCTTATACCCGGTAAAGGAAAAGGCACTAAAGGCGAAAAATGCACCAGAAAGGCCCAGATCAAAGAACGGAGGCCGTTTTCGATGCACTAAGAAAATTGTTCAGAAAGCAAGGTCCCTAACTTGCTTAGTCATTCGCAAGTCTGGAAATCAATATAGCAAAGGCAGAAGCAATTTGAGGGAAATTTTGGTCATTACCAAGTATATACGCAGTTAATTCACCCAGCCAGAGGATGATTCCCAAAAATATCTTCTAGTTTACTAAAAAATGGTGCCAACGGTTGCCATTTATGTTTGCTTAACTCAAATACAAGCGGAAGGCAACCAGCCGACTCTTCCTAGGCAAATGTTGAATGCTTGCAACATTAAGGAGCAAAAGCAGAAATAGTTAGGAATTAGATTCGATTTTTTAGAAATAAGTTTGCTTAGAAAAAGGGCAGCCATTTAAACCGTATCCTAAATTTATGTAATTAAGTTATTTAGTTAGCAGTATTTAAACCCTTCTCATGCATTTAGAGAAGGGTCCAGAAATTTGTCAAAAGCTTGTCCTCAGAACATGCACTTTTTCACACTCAGAGGAGGTTTTGATGAATGAACAGATCAAGATTTATTGATGTTTGCATTTGGTATCTGCTACTGATGTTACACTTCTGTACTCTTAGTAGATATTAGAACAAGGAGAGATAAATCATTTTTTATTGAAGCTTATGAGTAGGACTAGTCATAAATGGTACTTTTATCTCTTGACCATTTCTGCTTATATTCGTAAAGCAATATACAGTTTTTAGTTTTTTATATGTTATTACATGAATGTTTGTGTTACCATTTGGCACTTTTGTACGGTGGAGCCATTTATTTATGTTTAATGTGTGAATAACTTATCATGTGATATGCTGTTCACAACTGTTTTGCCTAACTTTTTATGCAAAGTGGTTCATCTTAATTGATTTCCATTCTTATAATCATTGAATGATCTTTATTACCAGTTATTATTTGAAATCCCTTTAGATCGCATAATAGAAGAATTACATCCTGGGTTAGCATAGATTAGATGTGTTGTTTTCATTAGATTACAATAGCATAGAGTTAGATTAAAGTAGTTTAGATAGGAACTTTTAGATCAACAACATCCAATTCTGCACACACACACCCTTAGATAATGGGAAAATGGTCCCATAATCCCCAGTTAGACCCGCTATACCAAATGGATAAGGAGCTGCCAACCAAGGTCCGGACCGGGCAGGTATCCCCCTTGTTGTCGACCCGATTTTCGGGGCTTCAACATATTTGGCGCTAGAAGGAGGGCATGAACTATGAATGGCACCTAAATCAAAATCTAAATACCATTCTGAGAGTAAATTGCCCTCATCATCTCCCCCGACTTCCCCAATACGTTTAAATCCAGAGTCAGAAGTCGCTCGAGTATCAACCGCTACTACACACCCTAATATTTCAAACCAATCTACCATTGGACCTCCTGAAGTTGAATCTCTGATTCACAAACTTCAGGGATTTTTCGTTTCTCCTGAGAGGTCTGATAAATCTCAAAGTAGTGTGACTTCGCAGTACAATCCTACTCAACTCCTAACCAGGTTAAAGAGTGAAAATTTTGGCATTCAGCCAACTGAGTTGCCTCTTCCCACCAGGAAAAGAGCGAGGAAATTACCGCAAGAGTCTGACAGTGAGACTCTTTCGTCTACATCATCCATTTCAACTACCCCATCGCGAAGTCAACCACCCACACCTCCATTCCAAACCATCATCCATCTGTCTACCGGAACTCCCACAACCCCTCTTCAATCATCTACGATCATAGTATCCTCATCTTCCCAGCAACAGGGATCATCTTCTACACTTTCCTCTACTAGCAGCTCAACGATGGCCCAGTCTCCATGGAAAAACCCTGGGGCAGTTTTAATGCCTGCGCCCTTGAGTCAAATACCGGCACATCCTGATAAATGGCTGCCCAAATTCAATCCATAAGCATGCATGCTAGCAGAAGAGCACATAAACAATTTCATGCTTTCTATCAATCTCAACGGAGTTACTAATGAAGACGTTGTTGTTCTACTTTTTCCCTATACACTGCAAGGGACAGCCAGGTCATGGTACTTTTCACTACCCTCTGGGTCTATCACAAGTTGGGATATCTTCCAGAATCAATTCCTTACCAAGTTTGGTGATGACAGATCAACGACAACGTTAATCAATGACCTATCCAATCTTAAAGCCGAAGCTAAAAAGCCTATCAAATATTTCAATTTATAGTTCAATAAATTCTCAACAAAATTCCCATTGATTCCCAACCCAGCGAAGAAGTATGATGTGAATGGTATATTACTTCTTTACCATCAAACACAACAATCTTCGTGGATAGAGAAAATAAAACAACCTTAGTTGAAAACATGACAGAGGCGATAGCAGTAGAGAAACGCGTAATAGCCCTAGAAAAGAGATCCGCGATAGAGGAACACAAATCTAAAAAAGTCACCTTCAAAGAAGACTCCAAAAAGAAACAAGCAAAAGACCCTTTCGATTTGGAAGGATTTCAGAAAGTTTTAAAGACCATGTCTAATGAGATGGTTGACATAAAAAAACAAGTAGCAAAAACTTCTTCAAAAAATCCCTATAGAGATTTTAAAAGAGGTCCTTCAACGGATGCAAAACCACCCAATGCCATTTCAAATGCTGAATCCGAGGAAGAGGAAGAAGAAGAAAGTGCCACTGAAGGGCAGACTGATGACGAAGAAGTTGTGGAATTACAAGGAATGTGGGATTTCATCCTCCCACAAGAAGAAGATCAAGAAGTATTTCCAGTTAGCACACGAAGCAAAAATAAGCTTGATCCTCCCCAAACTACCTCTAAGCAGAAGAGTGAAAGTCCTGCAACAAAAGTTAAAGTCGCAACAAAGAAAACAACCACTAAAGCGACTCAATCTAGCCCAGTCCAAGCAGATCAAACAACTTCATCAAAAACACTGATAGTGTTGGATGAAATGGAGTACAATATTATTGATGACATGAAAAAGACTAGGGCTAATATTACCCTTTATGAATTGAGAAAATTGAAACATCAACAGAAGTTAATGATGAAAGAATTACATGTCATCCCTATTGCATCTTTGCCTACCGTTGTACTCTCTCAAGCTGCCCACAACATGGGAGGACCTCCAACTAATGCGATCAATAAGATTGATCTAAACGACATCGCCTTGATTGGAGGAAGATCAAGATCTCACACTCCCCCGTTTCTTCTCACTTATGAAATTTTCAACAAAAATGCGCACAATTGTTTGGTAGATTCCGCTACTTCATCAAATATTTTACCCAGATCAATATGTGCCAAGTTAAATGTTCAACCACAAAACTCCGCAGTGCGCATAGTTCAACTTGATCGATCTCAAGTCGAAGTGATTGGTGAACTTAATCAAATAACCATAAGATTTTCATCCAACCCGAAGATATGTCAGGTTATTGAAATTCTAGTGGCTGATATCCCAGAATTCTATGGCCTAATTCTTAGCAAAGATTGGTCCAAAAAAATCCATGGATACTTCGCAACCGACTGGTCGCGCATGTGGTTACCCTGCAACGGTAAACCAAATCAAATACAGGATGAACGAGAGTTACACCAGAAGTACATAGTAACGGAATTAGAGGGAGAAAATGAAACAGTAGCGTATAACAACAGTATCATAGGCAATTACTCGGTAGATTCTTTTCTCGGCAATTTCAATGCTCACACATCACCCTACTTAGAAAATTTAGTTTTGTCCCAAGTCGAAAATTTTCCCAAACTGATAGTTCAAAATGTGTTAATTTTTTAGATAAACCTGTAAATACATCTTTGTTTTGGAAATTATATTTTGATGGATCTAAATCTAAGGAAGGAGCAAGAGCAGGATGCGTTCTTATTAGTCCAGAAGGAAATAAGACCATGCTTACGTGCAGACTTGAATTTGATTGCACAAACAATATAGCAGAATATGAGGCCTTGGTGCAAGGCCTGTACAAAGCAATCAGGTTGAACGTCAAGTATCTTCAAGTCTTTGGAGACTCTGAGATTGTCGTCAAACAGGTATGTAACACTATACATTGCTTATCAGGTCATTTAAAACACTATCAGTCTTTAGTACAAGATCTGACTGAGCATTTCATAGCATTTAATACTTCTTCAATCCCGAGACTCCAAAACACAAGCGCAGACCTTTTGGCTAACGTAGCCTCTAAGCTTATTCCCTCCGAAGATTTTAGTCCAGATAGATTCTCAATAGAATTAATCTTTAGATCGTCCATCCCTGACAACATTACAAATTGGAGAGTATTCAATGACAATCCTGATATTGTAAATTTCGTCACTTTTGAAGGATCCTACTCCAATCAAATAATTGACGAAGACCATCACGATCGACAAATACAACAAAATAGCACTGATAATGCTATACCTAAATCGGTGGTTAAGTTAGAAGACATACAATTTGAAAAATTGGTTTAAAAGGTCTACCAATTCAAAGCTCTACAGTCCAACTCTGAACTACGAATTAGAAAACCTAGGAACCATGATAAACCATAAAATATTAACCTAGGCCTCGGCCTAGTCCCTAAAGAAAAACTAGCGTATATTCGTCTTTTGAGACAATATAAAAATGTTTTTGCCTGGAATTATGATGAACTGAAGACATACGACACTTCTATCATTCAGCATACTATTCCTATGATCAATGAAAAAACACTTGTCCAACAGAAACTGAGAAAGATCCACCCCAATTTAGAAAATCAGATAAAAATTGAGCTAAATAAGTTATTAAAAGTCAAAATAATTTTCCTCGTCAGAAATTCCAAATGGGTCTCCAATATGGTACCCATTAGAAAGAAAAATGGAGATATTAGAATCTGTATCGATTTTCGGAATCTTAACAAAGCTTGTCAAAAGGACAATTTTCCTCTTCCACCTATGGAACAAATATTACATGTAGTAGCAGGCTCAGAACTGATGACTTTCTTGGATGGATTTTCAGGATATAATCAAGTGCTGGTACGTCCCGATGATCAGTTGAAAACCACATTTAGAACTAAATGGGGCACATACGCATATCCGAAGATGCCATTTGGTTTGATTAATGCTAGCGCTACATTTCAGAGAGCCATGGACATCGCATTCAAGGGTTTATTCAATAAGTCTGTAGTAATTTATTTGGATGATATAATAGTGTACTCCAAGAAGCGAAGTGACCATCTCAAAGACTTATAAACAAATATTTCAACGATGTTTAAGGTATGGAATTTCACTTAACCCAAAGAAATCTTTTTTCGCATTAAGTGAAGGAAAACTTCTAGGATTCATAGTGTCAAAATCCAGTATTCACATTGATCCTGACAGAATCAAAGAAATTTCTGAAATATCTCTACCTCTTAATAAAAAAGCCATGCAATCTTTCCTTGGTCAAATCAATTTTGTTAAGAGATTTGTCCCGGATTTTTCACGAATTGTGTCTCCTTTGCAAAACATGATTAAAAAGAATTCAAATTTTAAATGGGGTCAAGATGAACATGAAGCATTCAACCTGATCAAACAAGCTATTATTAATGCTCCATCTTTAGCAACCCCGAATTTTTCAGAATCTTTTATTTTATACACATTTGCCTCAGAGAAATCATATGCCACGATTCTAACTCAAGCAAATCAAGAAAAAGCGGAAGCCCCAATTGAGTTTTTTAGCTCAAATTTACAAGGTGCTAAACTCAATTATTCAGACGTGGAGAAATAGGCCTATGTTGTTTTCAAAGCAATCAAATATTTCAGACCTTTCTTACTTAAAACCCGTACTAAGATCATAGTACCGTTTCCAGTGGTAAGAAATCTTCTAGTACAGAAGGATGTGGGTGAGAAAAGGGCCAATTGGATCACTGCTTTACAGGAATATGACCTTGAAATCAAACCAAAAAACATTGTAAGAGGTCAAGGCTTCTACAAAATGTTGGCTGGAGCATCACAAATTTCTGAAATTTCATCTGAAGAGGTACAAATGTGTGAGGTAAGCCTAAACGATGCAGAATCATTGTATGCTGACATCATTTATTATCTTAAGAATGGGTATGCTCCATCACACCTGGATCACACTAAGAAAAGAGCTCTGAGATTGAAAGCTAAACAATATCAACTCATAAATGATATTCTTTTTAGGAAGAATTATGATTCTGTTCTTCTTAGATGTCCTGAAAAAACTGAAGCTGAAAAAGTTTTGCAGGAACTCCACGATGGACCAGCAGGCAGACATTATGCTGGAGACGCTACTGCACATAAAATATTACGTGCAGGATATTACTGGCCTATGCTGTTCAAAGACTCACACAGTTACGTGAGGAAATTTCAAGTCTACCAAACTACTACTGGAAGACAAAAGAAACCGTCCTTGCCACTACAACTGGTAAACATCGAGCAACCGTTCACTCAGTGGGGCTTGGACATAATAGGTGAGATCATTCCTCACTCTTCTAAGCAGCATAGATACATCCTCATGGAAACATATTATTTTACTAAATGGGTAGAAGCAGTTCCTCTCAAGACAGTCAATTCTGAAAATATTATTGAATTCATAGATCAATTTATAATCACTAGTTTTGGATTGCCATCGGCTTTAATGTTTGATAATGCATCATACTTTTCTAGAAATGCAATGATTGAATTTGTACTTAAAAGAGGGTTCAAACTAAAATATTCGGCCAATTACTATCTGCAAGGTAATGGGTTAGCTGAGTCAACAAATAAAAACCTAATCAGGATTATTAAAAGAACAGTTAACCAGAACCAAATGAATTGGCATAAATCTTTGGTAAATGCTTTATGGGCAGATAGAATAACAAAAAAAGCTTCGATCGACACTTCTCCCATTAATTTAGTTTATGGGAAAGAAGTGGTTCTTCCAACTCACTTAGTCATTCCCTCCCTGTCTTTAATACAATACATTGATGAAGTACCTACTTCCTCCATACAACTAAGACAAATGGAAATAATTAAATTAGAAGAACAACGAGAACAAGCTAAGAAAACCCATGCTCATCATCAAGCGCTAATAAAATCCTCTTTTGATTCAAGCATAGTGACCAGAAAAAATTTTCAAATGGGAGATTTAGTTTTAAAATGGGATAAGGCACATGAAGAAAAAGACAAACATACGAAATTTCAAAAGATGTCGCTTGGTCCTTTTCAGATTGTTGAAGTCGTAGGTCCATCAACATTTGTCTTACAAGATTTAGCAGGTAGAAGGGATAATTTGCCTGTTAATGGAAAAATCCTTAAAATATATTTTCCATAGAAGATTATTCTTCTATTTTGTAAAATAGTTTTTCTTTTCTTTTTTATAAATAAAAACAGTTGTAAATGGTTACTATAGGTATTCACAGAAAAGACACCAATTCTCTTTAAGGTTTTGAGCTTTCCGCTTGTATAAATGGAATTTTTTTTTTTAGAATCTGATCTTTATTATTGACAGATACAGTTAAAAACTTTAGCCTAGATATGATACTAGTTTCAACTTCAAAAATTTTGACGAAAGCAACCTTTAGCAAAGAAATTGTTTTATATCAGCACAATGAAAGGTATCAATAACAAAATAAAGATTCTCTGTAAAACAATTGTTTTCAAACTCTGTTATTGCCGTCCAGAACTTTCTTAAGGAAAACAATGAATTCCTCCCCGATTAAAGAAAAATCGTAGCATTCAGAGGAACAATCCAAGAAACACTATATCTTAAAGAATAAGAGGTCTCATCACGAGCCGGCTTATCATGATCACAAATATTATAACTTGCTGACTTTTCTAATATTGTCCATCAAAACAGGGCAATGACTCAAGATTGTTAAAATCAAAAGACAAGGGGTCTCATCACGAGCCAGCTTTTTCAGCAAGAGTGTAAATCAAGTGAATGACTGTGTCATAATTTGGCTACCAAACCAAGACATTATTCTTTAAGAATAAAAAGAAAATCAAAGAGAAAGTGTCAATGTGGGTTTTTCTTTGAAAGTTGTAGATCACCTTAACCAGGATAAAGGATCATTGTTGGGGAAGAGGTAACCCTGTCGAGGCTATGGACGCCTACTGGCAGCAGAGGCTCTACCTACAACAAACGAGCATATTTTAAACACTGGCACATAGAGAAAACTTTATTTTATCTTTACAAGACCAAGTAATGGCTGATGTAAATAGAAGGACAAGCCTGAGGAAGCAAACAAATTAGAATAAAAAGAGGTTGAAACAAAATGTCACTGATAGGATAGGGCATAATGTACTCCATCTGTCCATAACAAAATTTAGATTTATGAAAATTTTTCTGTTTTGGAAGTTAAGATTCAATAAGAAAAGCAGAGATAACTAGTTCTTCCAAGTGAATCACCATTTTTGTGGCCACCAAAAACCCCCCTCCTTCTTTAGTATTAGCAATAACATAAAACAAGTGGGGACCCTTAGTAAAAAATTCAAAAAAAAATTGTATTATACTCCTTAAAAATATATTGCATCGCGAGAAGAGAGTAGAACATTTCTTTATGAGCACAATAAAAACTGCGAAAAAGCGATGCGAAATTCATTGCATCACATACATTAAGAAGCGCCCATAAATGAAGATATTAAGAAATCTCCGAGGGCCAATATACAACATCGCATGTCGCAACATTGTATAAACAGCACAAAATGATTTAACACGATTTGCGATCTTGCAATAAACGCGATGCTACGATGTTGCGATGCTACAATTTGCGATTTGCGATATCACAATCTTGACAAAATGTGATAACGTAATGCAAGTTGCAGAAATCGCCCATCACAAATTTTCCTCGGCTCAACATTCAATAAAAGCCGTCAGTAAACCAAAAAATTGGATGCGCACCTTAGAGAAAATTAATGAATGTACGCCAAAGTGTTAATGAAGGACAATTTTGTGTTTATCGAAGAGTCAGTTCACAATGGGTGGCATTATTTTATACATTTGTAGAGCTTAGAGCTTTCGCGTCAATATTTATTGTCATTACTCTTTTCCTTTGCGTGAACTGCACAAATGAAAAACAGGAAACATCTAAAGAAAAAGGGAAAGCGTCAACGCTCGGAGACAGAGAAGAGATGCCCTCATAAACGGATACCGCATGCAACGGAACCGCAGATTCCAGAGCATTTCTGAACAAATGCTCACATCAATAGTCGACTCAATACTCAGGGTCAAAAGCTCACAAAAGTAGCATGTTTACAAAAAATCTTGAAGCTTATACCCGGTAAAGGAAAAGGCGCTAAAGGAAAAAAAATGCACCAGAAAGGCTCAGATCAAAGAACGGAGGTAGTTTTCGATGCGCTAAGAAAATTGTTCAGAAAGCAAGGTCCCTAACTTCCTTAGTCATTCGCAAGTCCGGAAATCAAGATAGAAAAGGCAGAAGCAATTTGAGGGAAATTTTGGTCATTACCAAGTATATACGCAGTTAATTCACCCATCCAGAGGATGATTCCCAAAAATATCTTCTAGTTTACTAAAAAATGGTGCCAGCTTTCACCATTTCTGTTTGCTTAACTCAAATAAAAGCGGAAGGCAACCAGCCGACTCTTCCCAGGCAAATGTTGAATGCTTGCAACATTAAGGAGCAAAAGCAGAAATAGTTAGGAATTAGATTCGATTTTTTAGAAATAAGTTTGCTTAGAAAAAGGGCGTCATTTTAAAGTGTATCCTAAATTTATGTATAAGTTATAGTTAGTAATTTAAACCCTTCTCATGCATTAAGAAGGGTCCAGAAATTGTCAAAAACTGTCCTCAGAACATGCATTTTCACCCTAGAGGAGTTTTGATGAATGAACGGATCAAAGATTATTGATGTTGCATTTTGTCTGCTACTGATGTTGCACTTCTGTACTCTTAGTAGATATTAGAACAAGGAGAGATAAATCATTGTTGCTTGAAGCTTATGAGTAGGACCAGTCATAAATGGTACTTTTATCTCTTGACCATTTTTGCTTATATTCTTAAAGCAATATACAGTTTTTAGTTGTTTATATGTTATTACATGAATGTTTGTGTTACCATTTGGCACTTTTGTATGGTGGAGCCATTTATTTATGTTTAATGTGTGAATAACTTATCATGTGATATGCTGTTCACAACTGTTTTGCCTAAATTTTTATGCAAAGTGGTTCGTCTTAATTGATTTCCATTCTTATAATCGCTAAATCATCTTTATTACCAGTTATTATTTGAAATCTCTTTAGATCGCATAATAGAAGAATTACATCCCGGGTTAGCATAGATTAGATGTGCTGTTTTCATTAGATTACAATAGAATAGAGTTAGATTAAATTAGTTTACATAGGAACTTTTAGATCAGCAACATCCAACTCTGCACACACACAAACCCTTAGATAATGGGAAACTAGTCCCATTATCCCCAGTTGGACCCGCTATACCAAACGAATAAGGAGCTGCCAAACAAGGTCCGGACCGGGCCGGTATCCCCCTTGTTGTTGACCCGATTTTCGCGGCTTCAACAGTTCCATGTTAGTGTTGATTCCTTTTCCATAAACACTTGGGAATATGCATATATTGGCAAGCAAACTAGTGCATTCTCAACTGCTTCCCCAATACTTCTTTCAGTGGTCACTCTTTAAGCAACTCTCTTTGGTGCCATGGTAAAATGACTGCCAGAGAGAAGCAATTCATGAGTGTAGTACCTGTGGGACAGAATGAACACTCATGGAAAGAAAATATTAGCTCTTACAAATCTAACTTTACAACATGACCAAGCAACAACTAGGGCATATGATGAGTGGAAATGTGTAGTTTTGACTGACAAGTGGTGACTGACTAACTGTGGGAACTGTGCACTGTGCAGTCTCGACAGTCACCGTGGAAGCCTATTGATTGGAATTGCGGAATGTGCAATTCACTCTGGGGTAGGGTCTAGGAGAGACTGTGCATTATGCAGTCGTAGTGACCAAGATGGGAGACTGGCTCCTGGAACTATGAAGTGTGCAGTTGGAGCCATCCCAGGACAACCTTTGTGTAATTCCAAAAGCCAAGGCAGAGGCCTTAAGCTTTTAGATCGCGCAATGCATGCAAGTGAATGTGAGACCCAGGAAGGGGGAGCCCAAATGTATCCATGGAGAGTGTGCAAACAACAAAATCTAAAGAATGATGTAAGGATGAGTATAGATCTGACTAAGTGTAGATGTATGCATGTAAAACAAGTTCATCAATGGATCAAACTAAAGGAACACGGAGCGTGCAAAGGGAGTCGCCACATCAACAATTGTTAGTGAAAAAACGGGAAAACTCATGTGACAATTGGGGAAGGAAATGTATAAATTGAAACAACACTTCTACAAGCTAAAACAAGTTAAAACGCCAGTGGTTGTTCAAGAAAATGAGTGAACAACACTCTCACAAGATAAACAAACAAAAGCCATAGAAAAATCAGCAAAAGGCAATAAAATCAAAACTCACCCTGAAAAAGAAATGACATTTCTCTAAAGTCTCCTTGATCTCCTAAGGAGACGAGAGCTTGATGATCGAATACATAACTTGTCTCTAGAGGTGTCCATTATATAGCTTTGAGCAAATGGATTTTATGACGCATATACTTGAGATCAAAGGACAACAACGACACTTAGCATAAACTTCTAAAGATGGAAATGTGTCACCTTTGGGAAGCTAATAATGGATTCCCTACTTCCCAGGGATGCTTTTCCTCTTAGCTTCTTGATTTTTGGGAACACTTCCATGCACTACTCGAAAAGATTGTGCAGTTATGGGAAGGACTAGGCAACTCTCTAGTTCATGTAGTGACAATTTCCGAGCACAGTATGGTTCTGCGCAATTTCTAGGCTGAGTAGCTCTCGACTGCTTCTCAGGCTCCGTGCAATTTCCCATTTGAAGGCAGGCTCCGCCTCTATGAAATTCTAGACTTGAGTGCTCACTGTGGGTTTGGACTACAAAATTCCTAGTTTAAAGGTTGGGTGTTAGATGGCTCTGCGCAATTCTGGAGTTAGAGGCTCACTTGTTGGCTTGGAATTCTTTGCGCAGTTTCCCATTTGAAGATAAGATTCCAGTTGGGTCTGCGCAATTTGGAGCCTAAGCTCATTGTTGGGTTGCACTGGGAAATTCCTGAGAGCAAGGTTGACTACCCTCTAGGACTGCGTAGTTTTCCAAGGCAATGCAAGAACCAGATTGCAACCAATTCACAGGGTCGGCTTGTGGTTAGACGACAAATCAAGTAAGAAAACACAGGTTGTAAAGTGGAAGGTAAAACTCAAATGAAAGCACAAGTACCCAGGTAGTGTAAGATAAGCTACTAATATATTAGTAGGGAGGCTCCAAAACAAAGCTTAGGCAAACTTTTGGAGGGTGGTTGTAGCCGCTACAACATTGGCGACACACTAGTAGAATTGCAGCTCTCTGTATGGACCTTGTCTTGTGTAATGCGAGTCTAACTCCTCCGAAAGTATTGTTCAATTATTTGATCATCATGGATCCTTCACTAGCTTGAGTTAAAGATATAGTCCCTGCCATTCTCTTTAATGGTCAGCACACATACCAAGCTAAGTCAACAAATTTTTTTCAATTAGGGATGAGGGATAAATTGATGCGCAAGTAATGTAAATTGTCAAAGTTTTAGTTTCATCTCTTGTGTTGCTCCACGGCTAGTATGCCTGGACAGTACTCTAGCAGAGTCACTTCAGGAACAAAAGCATTGCTCTGCTACCAGCGAGCCTGGACAATACCCCAACGAAGTTGCTTGCCTCACCTCTGAACAGGAAGCCTTTCTTTTCTTTCACTTTTATTTAATTTTTTTCATTTTTAGTTTTCAGTTTTCAAAGAACCGTGCATAGGAACTTATTTATTTTCATAAGGCGAAAGAGGGATCCCGACTTATTGAGAGAAGAAGAGATTGTCCATTCAGAGAAGTATGTTATATATACCTCTGACATACTTGTTAAGGTTTTCCCCCTCACCTTACGCTACTTGACTGAGTTGATAAGGGTTAACTAAATATAGAAAAACTGATTAGAGTAAGAAGTACTAGTTAAAAGTGCAAGTGTTGTATTTTAACCAAGACCCACTCTGAACAAAAAATATTTTCCATCAGGGTATCACTGACTGAAGAACATAAGATCTTCATAAAGAGAGGGCATAACAGATAACCAAATGTTGATCATTGTACAATTCCTCTTGTACTTCACCCTGCTTGTCTCATGATCCAAACATGATTTCACGGGAACCTAAACCTGTTAGCGTTTGACATTTCACCTCAGGCTGAGAAAGGCAAATTTCAAAGCTACATCAAACCATTCAGCCTCGTAGCTAGCCCTACGGGGCAGGAGAAGGCTCTCTCCGGTCTCTCTTGGAAAATTTTCAATTAGGGAGATGACCAACAAAGTAACACTGATATTAGGCTAGTAAATTGATAAAAGAATTTGATTTTGGGGTTTTTGGGTTTTTGGTGGCAAGTTGAGGAGAGGGAAAATTCGGCTGCGGGGATGGGACACAGTTTCTGCAGGGGAGTCTTTGGGGCGAGGTAGGAGGCTGTGCTGATGTCTTTGACTGAAGTGAATGGTCAGGAATGAAAGAGAGAAGGCTAAAGAGAGAAAAAAATGAATTTGAATTCTCTTTAAATAGTAGAAAACATCAAAATTATACAAACATAAAAGCAGAGCATGACAAGCATGAATTCTTACTTTATCACTTCATTTGTTTAATATGCAGAAGTATAGAAGGAAAATGAAACACATAACAAAGCTTACAATGACTGAAGAAACACACCATCAACACATGATTCCACAAGAATCCCAAAGATGACTGCAAAACCCTGGTCTTCCTTGCCAAAAATTGCAGAGATACAAGAGATAATACAATGAGCTACTGCTCTCTCAAGAGTCCAACCATCACAATGAGTAAGAAAGTACATAATATAGATGATCTAACCTATTTCCCTACCTTCATGGGTCGAGCTCACTATCCTAGGAGCAGTTTGAACAACTTCTAAACTAAGCACTACAAAATAGGCAGTCAAAACAACTTGCCTATATAAACTTGGAAATCAGTTCATACATTCAATTTTTACCCTTTACATGAGAAATTTCTTCTAGAAGAGTTAAAAAAGAGTAAAAGTATCCAAAAAGTGTCACAATTACATCCATTAAGATCATCATTAACCTCAGAAAGTCGAAAAAGGTAAAAACTGGAATTTCTAGGCTGAACTGGTCAAATCTGGCAACATTTCCTCAATGTGTCGCGCCCCTTTTCTCAACGGGTCGCGCAGTGTGGAGCTCTGTTTGGAGGCCTTCCCGGTATCCTAATTGGGTGTGGGATAGCTTGTTGGAAAGTTCTGCGAGTCGACTTTCCAACCCAACCGAAATTTTTGAATTTGGAGGTCATTTGCCCAGTCAAAACTCAATTCTCCCAAGACTACTTCTGCAACTCAGAAAAGGGGCAGAAAGTCAAATTTTCCATGTATTTTGACCTTTTGGAGGCCCATAACTCCATAAAAACTTCAAATCCATCCATAGGCATATGTAACTTTACATGACAAATCCAAAAATGCTGAGTTTTTGCAAAACGGAGCTACGATGACAAAGGGTCTCACCGGGGGTGAGACCTGTTGAGAAGCCAAAACCTGTAAATTTCCAAAAAATTCCAAAATTACCCAAAATTCTCAAAAAATTTTGGGATTTGTGCTGTAGCTGATGCTAGTGAGTGCCATGATCTTTGAGGGATGCCTTCGCCAAGATACGGAGTGGATTGGTCCTTTTCTTCCGCCTAAGAGCCTCGGACAACCTCCTTTGGAACATTTTCATTCTGGCCTTGCATACATGCATCCTTGCCCAATAGTGATTCTTCATGTTTCTTAGCAGCTTCTTCTCTCGGTTGGCCTTAGCCAACAGCCTCTCTAAATGGGCATTCACCTGGATGAGCATGGACTCTCGCTCAGCAGGCAAAGGATCACCGTGCCTCCTTCGGTTTAGGACTCGGTCACTACGAATCCTCCACAACTTATCAAGCACCTTTTCCTCCTCTGGCTGTTTGTTCCGCTGCTCCAGGTAGGTGATGGTCCATTGGGCAGCGTCAAGTCTCCTCTGCAAAACATCATTCTCGGCCCTGAGATGTTGAATGAGCTCCCTTGCCTCTTGGCTAGGAGAAGTGACCTCAAGATCAATCACCTCGGTGTCCGAAACTCCTGATGGACCCTCATGAATCATGGGCTGCTTGCCCCTCTCTGGTACCTGTGCTGGTGAAGAAAGCGAGGCCCCTTCCACCAGATGTGGAGATAACACTCACTGTGATGACGATGAAGGCGAGACCCCTTCCACCTGCTGTGGAGATAGTACTCGCCTGGTTGCTCCAAATAAGGCCCTTGGGCCTTTCTGATAAGTGACCAAAGGAGTGGAGCTAACATGTCGGGTGACGGGAGCATCAGGCTGCTGAGATGCTCCTCCCTCCTCATGAATGACCTCCTAATGTGGCTGATGTGACACTGTGAAAAACTCACGGGAGATGAACTCCTCCCATGAAATGCCCTGCTGAGTCAACTGATGTGAGACTATGAGTTGAATCAAACCATAATGGTATAGGCTCCTGTACTACTGAGCCGGGGTCTTCTTCTGCAACATGGGGACCATCCTCTGAATGTTCTGAAATAAGAAGATCGAGATGCTCATCATCCTCACTCAGGTGAAATGCATCAAAAGGTGAATATGATAGGAGTACACCTGTGAAAATCTGCCCTCACAGGTAAAATAATGCATAATAAGCCTCATGATGGGAGCATACTCGCTCCGGAGAAATTTGAATGGGAAAACACCTGTCAAAAGTCTCACAAATGATGGCCGGACATAGGGCTCAAAGTGAACAAAATCTAGCAATCTGCGCTTAGGCCACACCTCACCCACACTTGGTATCCCTGTAGCCTGTGAGATCACCTTAGGAGTCAATGTGAAGTTCACCCTTGCCAGAGTGACATGTCCATCATGGAGGTGCAAGACAAACAAGCGGGCCAACTCTCTATGATGCTGAATCTAAGAAATTCTCACACAGAAATCATAACAAGACATATATTGAAAACAACTCACTGCCATGGGGTAGGCCTGTAATTCTTCCAGAGAGGTGGGCTCCTCTCTCTTATGATGTCCACCCTTACCACCCTTACGAGGCCTCCTCTCCTCTGTAGATGATGAATGGTCATCACTTTTCTCATAAGTCTCGGCTTCTGACATGGTTTTTGGAGCAAAGTGGACAAACTGAAAGACAAATGGAACTGCTGTCTCTGCCTGCAAAAATGTTGAACTCTATGCTGTTTCA
>APFE031643223.1:29381-69063 GCA_000404065.3 Pinus taeda | reverse complement strand
AAAGGGAAGGAGAAACTTGTGTGTAGGTTGAAGAAGAGCTTGTATGGCTTAAAACAGGCTCCAAGGCAGTGGTATCTGAAATTTGACAAGTTTATGTCTGAGCAAGGTTATACTAGATGTCACTCTGATCATTGTGTTTATCTGAAAAAGCAAAATGATGGCAGCTATATTATATTGTTATTGTATGTAGATGACATGCTTGTTGCAGGATCTAACATGCAGGAAATAAATGTGCCCAAAAGAAAATTGGCAAATTCATTTGCAATGAAGGATTTGGGAGCTGCAAAACAAATCCTTGGTATGAGAATAACTAGAGACAGGAAAAATAATCGTAAATTAACCTTGTCTCAGAATGAGTACATACAAAAGGTGTTGAAAAGATTTAACATGCACAATGCAAAACCAGTTAGTACACCTTTTGCTAGCCATTTCAAACTTAGCAAGGAAATGTGCCCAAAGACCCAAAAAGACATGGATTATATGTCTAAAGTTCTATATGCATCAGCAGTTGGAAGCTTAATGTATGCAATGGTCTGCACAAGGCCTGATATTGCACATGCAGTGGGAGTTGTAAGCAGGTACATGAACAATCCAGGAAAGGAACATTGGATGGCAGTGAAATGGATTCTCAGATATTTGAAAGGTACCACAGATCAAGCATTATGCTTTGGTGGTTCAAACATTTCCCTACAGGGATATGTTGATGCAGATATGGCAGGTGACATAGATAATAGGAGGAGCACTACAGGATATGTATTTATTGTTGGTGGAATAGCTATCAGTTGGGTTTCAAAAATCCAAAGTGTTGTTGCACTTTCAACAACAGAAGCAGAGTATGTTGCTGCTACAGAGGCTAGTAAAGAAATGATTTGGTTACAAAGGTTTATGGGTGAATTGGGTAAGGAGCATGATAAGGGCACGTTATACAGTGATAGCCAAAGTGCCATTCATCTTGCAAAGAACTCAGCATTTCATTCCAGGACTAAACACATACAGATCAAGTACCATTTCATACGATCAGTGTTGGAAGATGGACAGTTGAAGCTGGAAAAGATACACACTAGCCAGAATCCTGCAGATATGCTAACAAAAGTTGTAACCAGGGAGAAACTGAGAACATACTCAGTTTCAATTGGTCTTCAAGGATGACGATGAATATGAGAAACAACCAGGTTGAAAAGAGGAGTCATTGTCCAACAAATGAAGTAGCGGTGGAGTTGCTACAATCATTCTCCAAGTGGGAGATTGTTGTGTGTGGAGCATGATTGTTCAGAGGTCTTTGTTTCAGCCGGATGTATACCCCGAAAAACTTTTACACCCCTCCACGCGGGGGGTGAGGAGGGGACTTGTCCCCCCTGCAGGGGTCCGGGGGCCAGCGGTCCCCCGGCGGGGGCTTGGGGGCAGCGCCCCCGAAGCTAAAAACAGATGTAAATTTGCCTTGTAAAAGTATAGTAATTTCTAGTCAATCTACGCCATTCATTAGGCAGATGATCTGACGGTAGAACTTATTTTTAGTTTAGGGTTTTTTGACCTAGAAGGCATCCCCTCTATTTGTATGAGGGTATTGTATTTGAGGTTGTGTAATAGATGTGTATTCTATGTGAGTGTGAGCGAGAAATAGAAAGGTGAGACTGTGAGAGAAAAGAGAGGATATTACAGCAGATTTGCTGTAGGTTGTGTCTCTTCATTTTGCTGGATAATAGAAAGGAAGGACTGGCTGTTCGGGGTGGACGTAGCCCAAACTGGGTGAACCACGTAAATCTGTGTCTCTTATTTTATGCATTTTCTGTGTTTATATTTCTACAATATTTTATGTGTTCCATTGCTCCGTAATATATAATTTTCTAACAAATGACGCAAGGAGATTTAAGTTTTGACTGTGCGGTGTGTGGATTTTTGCTAGATGATACTTGGTTGCTCCCTTTTGATTTAGGTTCCTTTTTCTTCTTTTCCTTTTTCTCTTTCTGCTTCTTCTTCTTCTCAGTTACTTGACTTTTAGCTTTATCGGCTTTATCAAACAAAGAGGAAGGAGGAGAGGGAGAATCAAATGAAGTAGAAGGTTGGGAGACAACTCTAGTGTCGTCTAGTTGCTGATTAGACTGTTTAGGAATTACGAGATTTTGAACGATAGAGGTAGAGAAGAGCTAGACCGACAAACCAATTGTCAATCCTAGAAGTGACAAAGTGGCCATATGGGGTGGACCAACATCTCCCCAAGATAGGAAGGGACTAGGATTTCCTTCACGGGGAAATCCTTGGTTGGTAGACTCCATTTTCTCAACTTGAAGATCAACGGGGGAATTTTGTGACGTTATTCCGATTAAAATAAATTTTTAGACGCTTGGACACAACTTGTTTTTCAAATTTAAAGAGTCTAGAAAAACAAAAGATGACTCTAGTCGCCTTCAATTTTGATTGAGCTTGAAGTGACAAGCGCTCAGAGGACCTTTTCCTTTAAGGAGTCTGAAAAGGAGCAAAATGGACTTCTCTGGAGATCTAGGCAGAGAGGATTACCAAACCAATCGTAAAAATACAGAATACTTTTTACGGTACGGCAGTCAATATTCCCGAATGCTGTGTTCGGTGCATTACGATCGATAGGGCGGTAGACATGGCTTCCTAAGGATAAAGGATGCAACCTATTGTGGTCTCCCAATATATATGTGACGGTACGTGGGAGCACAAGTCCGTACTGGAACTTGCCGCCTTAGAGTGGAGGAATCACCCAACCAACACTGAAAGCAACAGTTACCAGGCTTTACGACGTCGAAATACGTCTCTAGCCTAGACCTCTAGATGTTGTGCGTTAAGTTCCAAAGCGTTGTTAGATTCATTGGATTTATTTTAAGTTGATCTTTCTTAACAGTTTTCCTTTCAGGTTTACCACATGATGTATGTACAATTCCTAAATGCAGTCTAAGATGATAAACAAATGTTTTATCTTCTTTCAGCAATGAAAATCCTAGCTACTAAAGGGAAGAAAGTCAGGCATCTTTACTTCACAGAGCATAGAGCACATGCTAATATGCACAGTCCTAAATCAAGCCAAGCATTCAAAATGCAAATGCACATGCATGTATTTGTTTTCAGCTCTCTTAATGTGTAAATGATGCTAAGAAAGCTATGTGCAAAACTGAATTTACTTTTAAAGCAACTGTACTCAACAAAATTCTTTTTCAAAACGAAGTGAAAGCAAGAGAGACACTTTGCGATTTTGAAATGGAAATTGCTTTTCGACACTCTACAACTAGTAATTCAAATCTTATGCAACAGTAACTGTATAATCAACTATATAAAACAATGGAATTGCTTTCTAAAACTGAAAACGACAGTTATGACACTTTCAGATCTATAGACGACAGTTCGACTATGCTACTTTTGCAAAAGAGAACTAAAACGACGCACAATACATGAAAAACGTTTATAGTTCTTTACACTAAGGAGGTGGAGTAATGCAAGAGAAGGGGGTATTCGCAGAAGTACACTGACTATAGACAACAAAAACTCTTGAATAAGATTGAAAACAGTGAGAAAAATTCACAGTCTGATGACAAATTCAATCCTCCCTGACCATCGCACTTGTTACACAGTGAACTCAGTATGCAACGCACCTACTCCATTCGGGAAGTGCGATGCATACAGGCTACCTTGAAGGTAGGGTGTGATGGTTACAGTGCGAGACTTTGAACGAGATTTCACTCACAGTTTGCAATCTAGTTCAGGTGTTTTAGGCCGAATAAGTACAGATCAATGTATGTAAAACACAGGGGTGATCTAAGAGGTTACTAGAGCCACCACTCAGGGCAATTAGATTGCTTGCAGATATATTGTTTAATTCATAAACAAAACACGAAGATTTACTGAAGCAGCATTGATCTACTTTGCATTTGTATGACAAATGCAGTTCGAAGGCTAGCTGGCTTGACTTCAGGCTCCTTCTGTATGTTTATAAAAGAAACAAGGATAGATAGGCTAACAAGTAATCTAGTCGCTCCCCAGTGGAGTCGCCATTTTGTTATATGGGAATAGTGTCCACACGGATGCTGTTATTCCCACTAAGATGGGTGGCTATCTTAGAAACAAACAATCAAAGTCTACTATCGATTCCTTTTATGAAAATAGATGAGAGGAGAACCAAGAGGGCCAAACTAAGTCTTGCGCTCGATTCCCTCTCCTTCTTGATAGAGTTTTGTGTCTCGCTCTTTGTCTGCTCAACTTCAAAAGGACCTGTGGAATCACAGCAACATACTACTATGCAATAAACAACGATCTAAATTCATAAATAATGCAGGATCAGATGTACATTAACCATATACAAGCATATATAAACAAGTACACCAGAATATGGAAGGAAACAAGAATAGTTTTATTCAGATAAAAGGTAGCAAGAGGATTACAACCGTGAGCAGCGATGACCCAACATCATCCTCCAGCTAAGAAGCCCTTCTTCACCTCAAGCAAAGAAAAATCACCCAACACTGTGAATGTACACCAAAATACCAACAACACTTCTCTATAAGTTACAAAATTCCAGCCTCTGGATCTCTGTGATGAGGGAACCATATATAGATGATTATAAAGAGGTGAGTCATCTTTTGGGATCTTGATTGGTGTCTTCTCTTTGATAGTTCCCACTTCCACTTGGAGAATGAAGATATCTTACTCATCCCTGGTCCAAAATGGAGTGGCAAGTGTCAGAGGGGAAGCTTTTGGAAGATTCCATGATCTTCCACCTCGCATTTTGGTCCCTGCCATTTGTCCATTCCCGACCATCGGAGCCAAACAAAATGCATTGCACCCTGTACATTGGGAAGGTGATATGCATCGCACCCTCTGCATGGAGCTTTTAGTATGGTCCAGTTTTGACCACTTATGAGTAGTTTTGAGTGGAGAACTTCTAGGAGATGATGTAATCAGTTGACCTTGTTCCTTTAGGCAGTGAAGCAACACTTTTAGGGACTTAAGAGCCCTCAGTTTATGGAAATTTGTGATTGGGGTTGAAGTGCCAAAAAATGTCTATAATACTATTGCAGGACTTGTTGGGGTTGTTTCTGACCTTATTATAGAAGCTGAAAAGGCCCGTGACAAGGGAGGAACATGATGATCATTGAGGAGGATTGGGTCATGCTTTAGCCACATGGAAAATTGGCTAAGTGCCCGGCATGACTCATGGACAGATTGGAGGAGGGCACACACTTAAGTATGATGATACTTGGGTGGACTTCTCATGGCCGAGGCCAAGAGCCAGTCTTAGTGGAACCTTTAGTGGGGGAGCTATGATGGAAGAGACTCATGATGTGATGATGATATGGTTGGGTGACCGAGTTCACTAGACCGAAGATTGCAGACTTGGATGACAATGACTGATTGTTGTGATAGGTCTACTTGGTTGGACTACATGGGAAACTTACTCATAGACATTAGGTTGGAGACATGGAGCATGGCAGTCTTTTGCAGGGACATTATGCAGGAGCACTTGTAGAGGTGTCACTTATGGGCATCCAATGAGGAGTGCCAAGGCAAGGATGTTGTGCAGGTAGATTTGTTGGTGTGACATGGAGTTGTTTTACTTATGATCCGATGGAGAGGTTGTGCACTCTTGTACAACAAGGCCATGGACTTGGGTGGAGTTGTGAGTAGACTATGGAGCATTCCTACAACATGGAGAGTTGAGGCATCTTGCAGAGACCTTTGGGCCGAGACTTGTATGCTTTCTAGAGTGTTGGTTGGGGATGGCTTATGGAGCTCATGATGACATGAGGTTGTGACTTTTAGGGACTTCATTTATGGTGGACCTAGAGGATTTGATGCATTGAGGAGTTGATGTCAGGGACTTTGATGCCGAATGGGATGCATACTTTCAATTACATGTATGGGTGTGGCTTGGAAAAGTGACTTGATGTGGAGGATCAGTATGAGACACTTTGCAGTGATGGAGTTACAACGATGATGATGCCTTGGTGGCAACACTTGGGCATGCGTTGAGCCGAGACTCAACCACTTTTGACACATGGGAGCTGATTGATCTATGATCATGGGCAGCACATGGATAGATGAGACAAGTGTATACTTGTTTCTATGGTATACTTGAGGGATGGCACATTGCAGATATGATGGAGGTTGCTTCATGGACCTGGATGTGTCACATCGAGAGTCGGAGTTTGAGGAGAGGATCTCTTCACTTTGAGGAGATGGATGTTTTGCAGATGGATGATGATGTTGGGTTCGATGTGGCTGATTTCATGCAACATGTTAGTACCAGACATCATGGATAACATGTTGCAGATGAGATGAGGGCTACATCATGGACCTAAGCATGGCTTACACTTATATGGAGATGGATTCTTGATCGAGTTGAGGATGTGATGGGATGTTCTGAGAAACGAATGATGGTGGCATGAGAATGTGCATTCTCGTGGTTTGAGCATGACAGTTGGACTGATCACCCGACTAGTTCAAACATGAGGGAGCTCAATGTGCAGACATGTGTTAGCATTCTTGTGGAGTATCATGGCAGTAGTTCACACAAGAACGACACATGATGAGGTCAACACGAGAGGTTTCAGGAAGCATGTAGCTTGAGATGGAGGGGACAACCTTCCAAGATGGAGAGCAGCATGTGGAGACTGCGACGAGATGGTTGATGGTCATTGATTGAGATGATTTTCGATATATGACATACTAATGGGGTGTATACCTTGGTATGGTGATCTTGGTGACAGATGGTTGCCGAGATGAGATATTGTCGAGGATGACAATAATTTTAAGTGGGGAGGATGTAAGGACCTACGGTCCAAGGCACGACCGCCGCACAAGTGCGATGAGTTAGTTAGCCAAACAAGCGTGTGGTTGAGTGATAAAACAATAGAGCAGTCACTTGGAGTGTGCGTGTGAAAAGTGAAGGAGCGAGCGTGTTTATATAGAGGAAAAGCTGGTGGTATCGTTCTGATAGGCCAATGGTTGAATAATTGCATGTTTGGACATTGGTCATTGGGCTGAGCAAATGAGGTAGTAAATGGAAGGCATCGGCTTGGCAAGAAAGTGCAGGTCGGCCATGGGTGGCACATCCATTTGAGAAACTTATAAATAGTAAGGTGTTGGAACTTGGAAGCAAGTCATTCGAACTTCATCATTCGAGCATCAAGTAAAGAGGTATAAAGAGTTGTTAGAAAGCCTAGAGGAGGCGCAGGTCTATGTGCCCATTCTCGGGCAGCAGCGCAAGGTGATCCCACGAAGGACTTGGATGTTGGGTGAGGGTGCGGGTGAAGGTTCCCGTCGTTCGGACGAGGAGCGCGGGTGGACACTCAGGTGAGTCGCCTGCCCGACATGAAAAGAAAAATGGTGGAAGCTTTGGTGAACCCGCCATGCAAAGGAATAAATAAGGTTGTCTCGGGTAGCTCGGGTGAACGCGCGCCTGTTGTACAAGACTAAAACACGAAGGTGGTGAACAGGGACTCAAGTGAGGTCGCCCGCCCATCGTGCGGAAGTAAACGAAGGGTGACTCAGGTGAGGTCTCCTGCCCGTCAGCACAAGGTTCAGTTGTGAAGTTTGGTTGGTAGCTCATGTGAGGGCGCGCCCGCCTGACATGGGTTTCCTAGTATAATTGTAAAAGGGTTTCCTAGTATACTTGTAAAAGCACTGTAACTTTGTAAAGTTGTATAATATATTATTTGGGCAGACTCATTATTTAGGGAGTTGCCCCTCCCTTTATACCGTGCAATTGTGTTCTTCATGTATAATTACTATTGATAATGAATGTGTATGGGTGTTCATTGGTATAAAGGAAACTTAATAATTACTTGGTTTTGAAACACAAACTAAGTAAGATAAGTGGTTAGGCATAGTCCACAGACATAAGTATTGGTGAAAAGAAAGTGTTCGGTGGTGTCGCACCTCACCAAGAGCGGTTGAAAGACTATCGTTGGCCTGGGGGCGTGACACCTCCCCATTAAATGAACAACACGAGTACCTTGATGGCTTTTCCTTCACCTTTGCCTCACCACTCTGTCATCGTAAGTCATGGATAACTTGGTTCTATTGTGGCTTATCCTTCACATTCGCTTCTCCACTCTAACATCCCTCTACAAATCTCGTAGGTCTGGTATTGTGCTGATTATCTGGTATTATGTTTATTATTAATAGATACAAAGCTTTTGATCCCCCCCCCCCCCTCGGCCTTTATGATGATGTTTTTTTTCTCATGATTCACTTTATTACTTTTCTCCACAGGTCTTAGGATCGAGACCCTAGCAACATCTTCCTATTTAACTCTCTTTCATGTTTCATATTTTTATTTACCTCTCATTTTTGTTTTTTCCTTCTTTAAAGACTTAAATTATGATCAGAAGTCACTAATGGAAGATATATTATTTAACTAAGTATCAAATATTTTTAAAGATTTTAAATTTGAATGATTTTTTTCCAAAGTTTAAGAGTAAAAAATCACTACACTTATTTTAAAATCATGCACGAATATAGCAACAATGTCTAGAAATATTGACATAAAATATATGAAGCAGTTATCAATATTGAGGAAGAGAGCATACTAAACACATATTTAAAGACTACCTAAGATATTGAAAGTTGTCTGGATTGCTAGAAAGGAACCCTCATTAAATAGGGCTGAAGGGAGTCCATTTTCATCATCTACAATTGATGAAGCAAAATGTGGCAAGGCACCTACAACATGCAAAATGACACATATAACAAAAATGTATTTTCAAGAACAAAAATCCCTTCTAGTAGAGCATAGGACAAACTTCAGTAACTTTGGCACATTATCATGCCTGTAATTGTTGCCACAACGACATTAGCAACAACTTTCACCCATTCATCTTCAACTTATTTCCAGCCACTATAGTATACCATAGAAGCAATCAACATGTTTAATCATTTTAGTAGGTGTGTAGGTCTGTCCAAGCCAAAGTAAATGAACTAGGAATAAATCCATAAAAGCTCCTTATTTTACCTATATTAAGATAAGTTCCCATGCAATATAAAATAAATTGTCGTTGTGATTAAGTACTACATTTCTACATAACCAGACATGGGAATTCATAATTAGATTATCCATGATTCCAATATTGAACCAATTCTCATATCGCAATCTTCTTTGAACAAAACTGTGAGGAATATTTGTTGCAAGTGAGTGAAGCAAGATAGCCTTTAAGTCCAAAAGCAATCAATGCTATTCCAAACAGTCTAAACAATACAAGTCAAATCACTCGCATTTTCTCCTATTTTAATGAAAGTTGAAAGATTAGATAGTTGTAAATTTACCAACCAGAAGGTTGTCGTAATCGTCATAGTAAAATTCATAACCCACTACTTATATAGATCAAAGAATTAAAAATAAGAAATGAATTAATGAACATGAAAGTCAACAAAGAGGATCCCATTCCAATTGCAATTCTCAGCCATAACGTTGATCATAAATCCGTAAGTGGCGTATTTTAGAAATTGATACGGGTAATGATTGCTAAATAAAAACATCAAGAACACCTTAAATCTGTATTCATGCACTATAACTACTACTAGGGAAAGAAGAGATATCTTGAGGTGGAACCCCCACATATGAGAAATAGGTTTCAGTAATAAGCCAAATTACCTCTACTGTCAAGTTTAATGGCTTATTGGTGTTGACGACTTTCATAAAACACTTTTTGTGAATCTATGCAGAAGTATTTTAGCTTAGAAGTTGCTAACTGGTCTGTTGTACAAGTTCTCTTAAACCACAAAAATAATCAATCTACTAATTGGTCCAAATCTCATGTCAATTACTAGTTTTTTTTTTTTTTTTTTTTTTTTGAGTTTCGCATTTCGTCAAACATTTTGTGGGTTTGTTGGTTTAGGCTTGATTCAGTGGTTTTTTGGGATACAATATCTTTATTTTAAACTTTAAGTGGAAAATGATTACCAAATACACCATATACAACAACAACCCCAAATCCAAGCAATTTAAGAAGAATTAATATTGAACATTTTATTCAAAAACATTTGTAATAACATGATCTCTGTTTATTCTTCACAAGTTTGCTATAGATGAAGATTTAGAGTGTAAATGCACCCAAAACTGGGAATAAAACTTATTTTGACTTTCTTGACTATTTTCGAGCCTCTATGCAATTGTGGGTCACACCTCTAAAAGGGATATTTAACTAATGTTTTCACTCAGAAGTGAGGAAATGAGCTGAACCTATAGCTTACTAAGATAAAAGTAGCTCAATCAAATATATTCTCTATTAATTAATGAATGAGTGAATTACACATATATTTATACAATCAATAGTCTCAAGATAGGAATGCTATCTTAGACGTACAGTAGTATGGTTGAGAGATTCTCTCAACCACACACTAAACTAGAGAAAACTAAATCTCTATAATGTAGGAACAAACTCTTTAAATGGAGAATTATAACCATAGACAAGTAGGAATTAATAATTTCCAACTCCCCCCCTTAATGACTACTTGTCATGATAATCAAATCCACCATCATCACACGAATTGCATGTACAAAGCCTCCAAAAAACACAATCTGTCGCCCTCGGACAGATCCACAATCTGCAAATTTGGCATTTCCAATACAGCCAAGTTGATCTGATCTGCCTCTCCTGCAGATCCACTTGAAGGTGAATTGGCGCGATCCTGAATGATAAACTCGCGCCATTGGCGCGATTAATGGCCTAACAGACGCGCCAGTTGGCCATCCTGGTGCTGCTGTCAGCGCGAAAAACGCCAATCCCCTTCTACTCAGAGAAAATCATCTGAGTCCGAGCCAGGTGTTACTGCAGCCCCACCTGCTCCTACGAGCATAAAGCTCCTGTGTACACTCGCCACCACCGGGCAGATCCGATCTGCTACCACCGAGCTGATCAAGGATCTCAATTCGCCACCACTGGGCAGATCCGATCTGCTACCCCCGAGCTGATCAAGGATCTCAATTCGCCACCACCGGGCAGATCCGATATGCTACCACCGAGCTGATCAAGGATCTCAATTCGCCACCACCGGGCAGATCCGATCTGCTACCACCAAGCTGATCAAGGATCTCAGTTTGCCACCATCAGGCAACTCCTGTAGCCACTAAGGCTCTATAGATGGTTTCAAGCTGACCACAAACCATTACAAAGTGGTTTTGAGATCACCACAAACTTTCAAATGCCTTAGCAAGGCTTACATTCAACATTTGAAGTTTTTAGTACATACAATGACTATTACAATAATATGTTAGGGAGTCTATCCCACAAAACAAACTAAAAAAAATCTACTTTGTTGTCCACCCTAACTGTTGTTGCTTCTCCTTCTTGGGCATCTTTGTCAAATAATTTCTTGGAACTTCCATGAACCTGTCATTTGTTAGAGTCGCAAATTCTAACAAAATAACTTCATATTGAGGTCGCGAATCTCAATATGTATACCGATTTAAATTCCAAAAAAAAAAAATATTTCACCAACAAAAACATATACCCAAGCCTGATCCACAGTCTTCAGGCCACACACCCGGCACGAAGCTGCCACCGGCGAAAAAACGGGAGCCAATTCAACCCCGTCCAACACGCAGATCACTGCGCGACTGCAGCCTCCATCGGTCTTCAACTCCGCTGTTCTCCTTGCCATTTTTGTCCCAGAAAGGCCAGCTCCCGCAGCTCCAAAGGACGCAGCAACAGCTATAGATCCAGCTACTGACCCTGTGGATGACACTCAATATATTTTCTTCATTCTTTTCTTCAGAGAGTATCCTCAAAAATGCTCCAATGTGATGTTTCGCTGGGGATGACCGAGATGTTTCCTCAAGTCCAAGCCTTGCTTTCGAATCATTCTTCAAGTACCTGAACACGGGACGAAGAAGACCAAGTTTTGCGTGGATCCACAGTTCAGTTTCTGGTATATTTATCGGTTCTTCGCAAGCTTCCTCATCGGCCTCCGAAGGACAATTAAACCCTGGGGAAGAGAATTGATGTATTTTGAGCTTGCCGGAGTGCCAAGGCTAACTCCTGCCGCGTACCGTTGTATGGATGACAATTCTTCCATTGTCAGAAGAAAAGAAAAAAAAAATCAATCCTCTGATCTTCCAGCAGTGAATCGATCAAAATTACAGTGGGAAATGACTCTTTCGAAAACAAAATCGAAGGCCTCTGATCACAGATTATTGGAATTTGGAGAGGAATCGGGCAAACTGTGCACAGATCGAGCCCTAGGGACTCCGTTTGCATTTGAAAACCAACCAGACCGTGTATGACTTGTAGCACCATCTCCTACAAACAAACGAACAGAGTATGCATCTGCATCACGGCTTCCACTGGCAAATCCTTGATAAGCACTGTCGAAAAAAAAAAATGGCAGTATTGATTTGCAAAACACCAGCAACCATGGCCTCAGGATGAAGTTGCAGGTGCGCTTTGTTTTCCTGGTCAATAAGATCCATGAAAATTGGATCCACCTTGATCTGGCTCTCAACGTCCACCTCGGCCCCTTGATTCCCTGCAGACACCTGTGCTTGCCCAATAAGGGAGTCTCTGTAGTAAATGCACATGGTGGCATTGCTCTACTCGATGGGCGCCACGTTCAAGTTGATGACCTTAACGGAAATACTGAGCTCCACATCAATCACTGCAACCGGAATGAGCGAATCCGAGTTTGAAGCCCTTCAAATTGATTGAGAGCACCCCGAACACAGGGTCCCTCGGCCTTATCACATACAGAACTGCACCGGTGCCACCGATAACCAGACCTGTTACGATTTGCAAAAGAGACATTTTCCCTTGCGAATCTTCAATACTCGGTCAGTTTTTGAAGCGTCGGTCTTCGCATTTCTTTCGTTCGAGGTCATGAGTTCGATCCTCATTCTAATTTTCGTATGCTGTGCCCAAATCTGATTGGCAGAGACGCAAGCTGGCCTGCTTTGGAACACGTGTACTTAAAGTAGCACGGGTCTTGCTTCCCCTTCATGTGTCGAAGAAGCCATTCACACTTTTCTTCCTGAAAGTTGCACTGACAATTCCTCCATTGCCATATTGACACCAGTGCTACCATTCACAGTACCTTGCTGGGGCAGCTGACTAGCGTCTAAAAGATTTAGCAGACATTCTTGCATTCAGCAATGCAAGTATCACCCCACTACAAGAAGCAGAGATTTGACCACAATTCACTTTCCATAAAAATAGCAGCATCAGGATGCCAATGTCTCATAAACGCATTCACAGCGGGAGGAATGTCAATGGGAACAAACTGACAGATCCTCAGATAATGCCGTGCTTGAATGCACTGCTCGATCATAGGAATCGCAGCCATACCTTCACCCAACGAGACGGCGTGGAACCAGAGAAGAGGACCGCTGAACCTCAATCTCTGATTTTCCTCGTTCATACGATTTAGCTCCTTTTGAACCACGACCAGCTCGCTATTGGGTTCACCATCCATGTCCTGAGAATTGATCGGAGATGCACAATCTTCCATCTCTACGGTGGACCAATCACTTGCAGTGTTTCGAGCAGCTTGCACATTAACCAACCTCAATCCAGTCGAAACATTGGTTGCAGGTTTATCATCCTCATCCTCTGGGCCTTGTGACATCATGTCCGTAGTTCCATCCTCGGCCTTGCTCTCACCATCAACAGGAAAGAGCCTGAAACTCAACCGACCAACTTCATGGTGAAAGAAATCCTTCTCAGCAGTACGATTATCATAACCATTATCCTTCTCAGCTTCCCCATGGCTGCCATTCTCCTGCACAGACCTCCCACCATCATCATCCTCTTCAAGTTTCACAGACAGATCAATCTCCCCACACCATTCATCATCATATTACGAAATGCTAGCAACCCACTGGCCTGGTCAGTCCCTGAGAACAATCTCCAATTGTGCTCTCTAAATATATCAAAGAGAAGCTCTTCACCCATACAAATATCGATAGGTCGGCCCATAAATCTTACCAGAAGTCCTCTGAAACCGAGGAACTTTGAGATCGAATCGATTGCAGAAAAAAAAGGAAACGTTGGATACAGAGTTTTTGAGACCGAGGACTGATTGACCAACTTCTTATAAGAACAGATCCTGTAAGTCCTGTGCCCACCAGGACAAGAACCTTAGATGTCGCAACTCCTGCTTGCATCGCCATTGTGTCCCACAAACCTGGGATCTCTTACCCCACAACTCAATTTCCTGAATGCTTCCTTCCAACATAATACCAAGATAAAAGTTGCAAGATACCAAGATAAAAGTAGCATCAATCCGCAGCACGTAGTCACCACACGCCTTCTCCGCTCGGCTTCCCAGCAGACTCCACACTCGTCAATTGAGGCAGCGATCTCTGGTATCTCCATCGACCCCTATGATGGACAAACAAACATATACTACACTCTTTATTTTCCCTCAACCCAGGGAGGGCTAGGCCCAGGAGGGGCCAGCCCTCACAGGCTCTGATACCAAGATAAGATAAAATTAGCTCAATCAAATATATTCTCTATTAATTAATGAATGAGTGAATTACACATATATTTATACAATCAATAGTCTCAAGATAGGAATGATATCTTAGACGTACAATAGTGTGGTTGAGAGATTCTCTCAACCACACACTAAACTAGAGAAAACTAAATCTCTATAATGTAGGAACAAACTCCTTAAATGGAGAATTATAACCATAGACAAGTAGGAATTAATAATTTCCAACTTACTATTGGTCACAACTTTAGGAATATGCTTGTAATCTCCAGCATTAAGAAAATTATAAGTTCTTCTCAGTGCGCCCTCACTCCTCCATACTAGGATGCCCTTTTGTGCAGCAGTGGAATGTCCCAAAGTCTGATGCAACTACAAGAATGGAATTCCTAGCTAAAAGAAATGCACCCAATATATTATGAGTTCTTCTTAGTGTGCCCTCACTCCTCCATACTAAGATGCCCTTTTGTGCAACAATGGAATGTCCCAAAGTATTATTATAATTTATTATTGATGCAACTACAAGAATGTAATTCCTAACCGAAGGAAATGCACCTAATCTCAACCACGACCTATGTAAAAATGCAACAGTCAACCAACAATAAATCAACCTTCCATATAACTCATACATGCCCCATAAATATGGTGAAAATCAACCCCAATAATAGTGATATATCTTGGAAATTATTTGATATAGAAACCTATGGGTGCACCCTTCTAAATTACTTCCAATTCGCTCTTGCCTTCATAAATTTGACCCATAGTTTATTCTATCAACAAAATCACTACATCCAAAGGTTTGCACCTCTTCTCCTGTCATTTTCTTTGAGATCTACAAAGATTTCTCACTAAAGATATTTATTATAAAAAAAATTACAAAGGAAATTAAAGAGATTTATTATATATCCCTGCAAAATTGATCCATTTTCCCTTCCATACAAATTGTATCTAACAGGTCCATATTTAATGAAATATAATGGAATCCCTATTTAGTCAAACTATTGGAATTGGTTTTCCATGTTGAAACCCTACATCCATTTCACTATAAGTTTATAATTTCTATGAACTATAAACTTTATTAATTTACTTATTAATACTACTTGTCCAAGATAGTAGAAATACTTTGCCATATATATTTTAAAATCTCCTTGATATTTTTCTACATTGAAAGAAGAGAAAGATAAAACTTGTTAATGAAAAATGGATCCATCCTTTTTAGCAATAGAAAACAAGCTTGGCCTAGGTGTTTTAGAAATATTTTATATGAATTAAAAGTTCACATATCAATCTTGATTCTCATTTCACATTTCCCAAGAGTGTTGTAGAGAACTATATACTAAATTAGTTACCAACTCAATTTAAAAATAAATCTAATTATGAAGTCCTCTCCACTATCTTTCAAATTTATTTTTCTCTTATAAATTTCACTCATAATAATTGAGATTTATATATTGTTTCTATCACCAAATTGACATAATAGTAAAAATATGAATATCCCATTTAGTGTGTCCTAAAAGTGATCCATTCTTTACCAGTAGCTTAAGCATGTGGCCGAACTATTTAGAAATATTTAATATTAATTGATTAAAATTCACAGGTCTGTCTTGACTCTCATCTTTCATTTTCCTTCCACTGTTGTAGAGAGCTACATATTAAATTACATAAAGACTCAATTCAAAAAAGAAATAAGGAAATCTAGTTGTGAAATCGTCTCCACTACCTTGCAAGCAAATTTATTGTTCTCTTATAAATTTCACTTGTAATAACCCGACTTTATATATTTGCTTCTATCACCAATTTGACATAATAGTAAAATATGGATGCTTTATATATTGCTTCTATCACCACATTGATATAATAGTAAGAACATGGATATCCCATTAAGTCTCTCTTAAAGATGATCCAATCTTTACTTGTAGCTTGGGAGGTGTTTAGTTTTGTTAGAGAAACTATTTGTTTCTTTTCATAAAAAAAGGATTTATGTTGAATGAAAGGATAATAAGTTTTAAAACTTGTCTAAGAATATGTTATATACAGAGTTTGAAAACAATTAATATATGATTGTTTAGCCAATAATTTTTTTTATGAATATTTTTTGGACGATAAATTATTTTTTCTACTAAAGATATTATAACAAGGAAAAAATCAAAATTGTAAGAAATTTTTAAAAACTACATCGAAGTTAATGTGTGTTTCCCTTTATCCATGTGAATAACTCAAGCAATTTCTCTATTCTCTACTTGATTGATAGGAAGGATTTAATTATGAATGAATTTAATGGAAAGAAAATTAGATTCAAAGTTTATAAATATATGAGATAAATACTAAACTCCAATGCCTTTGTTTGATTCTTATTTCTGATATAGAATGTTTATTATTAAGAATTGATTTGTTGTGTTGGAGGATCAATGCTTGTAACCTTCTCATTGTACCATTTGTATTATAGTCTATTCTATTTTTAATAGTTGGTTATTATAACTGGAAATAATTTGGTAACATAATGGCAAGGTGTTTCACTCCACAGCCCCTTTTAAATAAGGTTTTTTTGTACAACTACATTTTGTTGTAGGGCGTTTCAAATGAATTAATCAAGGAGCTAAAAGGTTAACCTGATATGCTTATTGGAAATCACAGTGGTAGAAATTTGGTCACATCTTTAAAAGTCCACCTAACTCCTTTTGTGTAAGAAAGATGGTGTTACCAGGAGCTATTTCCTTTGAGCAAAACAAGTTCAGTTGACTTTCTTTGCATCATTAGCATGTAACTTATTAGCCTTTAACATGATTATTTAAAGTTTCTCCTGACAAGTACAAACACTGATTCAAAGGATCAAATCTAACACATTGTAGAATTGATTAGGGAAAACAAGGTAAAGTTTAAAATTAAGTAAAGGTTAATTCACCCTTTTCAGTGTATCAGGAAAGATTAAAACCCAATATTTCTAAAGAATTTAACCATACTAGCTTTTTAATATGGGCTTGTCAAATGCATATATAGAATCCAACAACAATACTGAAAGAAAAACAAAGTAAAATGCGAATAATAACTCTAGCATTTCTGCATAGAAAGATAATGTAGAACAATATATTTATGATAAATTTAACTTTTAAATGTAAAACTTATTCCATACCTCAAATTAAAGGCATTATTAAATGGAAAATAGATTAAAATTCAAACAAAAGGCCTTATTAAAGGGAAAACAAATTAAAATTCAAACACGCATTCAGATGCAAAGACGGAAAAAGAAGGTATATTCTTATTGAACTAATTCCCAACAAGCACTGGTAGGACAAAATGCAAATGAATAAATAATAATGAGAACTAGAGTTGAGTTTCAAATCGATAACATACAAAGAATAATTTTATTCTAAAATTTGTCAAGACGCATTCTCCAACATAAAAATGGGCAAGCATCCCTGTAGATATAAGGGAACAAGACTGCAAAACTAGCTTGTTCCCCATTACATGTGGTCTTACCCAGTTGTTAATTCACATGTCCCTCCTCACCTACTATTATTCTATTTGTGGATGGAAGCTTGAGAGATGTTGATAAACCTAAACAAGGACTTCCATTAAAACTAGGGATAGTGCATCATTTTAATCGTTATCCCATAAATTCCCTTAAATTACAATCCCATCAAGTTGAATGATTACATTCCAAAAATGGTTTCACAAGACCACCATGAAAACAAAAACATTCCAATAAATGCAGGGCTTCCATTAAGGGAACGAGACTATAAAACTAACTTTCTCCTGATTGCATGTGGTCTTACCCTATTGTTAATTCACGTGTCGATCCTCACCTACCGTTATTTATAGAAATTCCCACTGTAGATCATCAGATTATGCAATATACTAAAGCAAAATACAAGATCTACTTCTACAATCAACTTTGCAGAACCTTAATCGAATATGAGCAAGATCAATGAGAACACATATAACTAAGAATGAGAAATCAATCACACATAACACAGAAGAAATAACCCGGGGAAAGCCTCAACCTAAAACCCTAATCTTTGTATTATAATACAAGTGGAAATATGTTTGAGTTACAAAAAGAACCAGCTCACAAGCTATCCTGCTCTCTTTGCAATCAAAAAATGCAGCTCACAGACTGAGTAGACACAACATATATCTTTCCTCAGCCCTCCAAGCCTCCCATTTCCTTGTGCAGTTTTTCTTGGGGTCTAGTGATGCCACATGTGTGAATTGGCCTCATCAAACTCACAAAAACTGAAGAAGTAATTGTGCAATCCTCGAGGAAAGAATTCCTTCTGCATGCAAGAGATATTCACAATGGAATATTCTAGAAACTGATAGTACACTATCCCTCCATCTGATCTCAACCGGGTCTCTGTCTGAAATGACATGCATGAGTTATTTATAAGAGAATATTCAGTTATCTGAAGTGCATCAGTTACATGCATGCATGCATTAACTAACTGAACTCATAATTAATTCAACAAATTGTTTGAATTAATCTAACTGAACTTGACTCAGTTAACTGAGCCAGCTAATTACAACTCATCCATATCTCTTTAACTGATGGATAAATTCCTCAATTAATGGAGAAACTGTTGCATGTCCCCACATAGCTTCATGTTTGATTTTCTACAACTAATTAACTCACGGTGAAATAATTAATTATTTTACCAACAACTGCTAAAATCAAATTCGAATTTTTACTTCTGTATTTAGTTCAATGACTAACTAAAATAGGAAGGTATCCCAAAATTCTATTTATAGAAGTACTAAATTTAGCACTTCTATATTTATCATTTCTTGTTCCTATTTTCAACACTCACTCTCAATAAGAAAGGGATTATCAGTAACCACAATCCTATCTCTGTGGAACTCAAACTTGCATTTTGATAATGCCTCAGTCAAAATATCTACATCATGTTCCTCGGTCGAAACATACAACAACAACATGATCCTCTTGACCACATAGCCTTGAAGATGGTGATACTAGATATCAATGTGCTTGGGCCTATCATGGAAAACTAGATTCTCAAACAATTTGATACAACTCTGACTATCACAGAAGATCATGTTTGGGTCCATCCTCTGACCAAACAATCCCACTAGAATCTTCCACATCCAAATGGCCTCACATGCAGCTTAACCAGCAGCCATGTATTCAGCCTCTACTGAGCTAAGTGCAACTAACCTCTATTTCTTGTTGTACCAGGAAACTGTCGCTGAACCAAGGTTGAAGATTCCTCCAGAAGTGCTCTTCCGGTCTGATGGACTCCCTACCCAATCCACATCTATGAAGCCCTGAAGCTTTACTCCCTCTATCAGTCTATACCACAATCCAAACTGACATGTGCCTCTGATTTATCTCAACACATGTTTCGCTACCTTCCAAAACAACTTGGTAGGCTAAACCATAGCTTCACTCAGTTGGTTCACCACAAAGCATAAGTCGGGTGGTGCGTTCACCAGATACATATGTGAACCCACCACCTACCGATAAACAGTAGCAATTACTACCTCACGTGAAGTAGCATCCTCCTTCCTCCAGTTCCCACCTAGAGGAGTCTGCATGGGCTTGCACTTCTCCATGTGAAAGCGCCTGAGTATCTCATTGGCATACTTGCCTTGAGACACAAATACTTCACCATATTTTTGCCACACCTCCATGCCTAAAAATTAGTGCATAAGACCTGTGTCTTTCATTTTGAACTCTCTTGTAAGGTCCTCCTTTTAAGAATGTATCAGCTAATCATCACCTGTCAAAATCAGAACATCGACATAAAGAACAATGATCAATGGTTTACCATCTACCATGACGTGGTAAAGGCTTGCATCTGCTTCACTCTTGGTGAAGCCCAACCCGATGAAATATATGTCGATCCTAGTGCACCAAGCACGGGGTGCTTGCTTCAGCCCATACAAAGCCCTCTTGAGTTGGCACACATGCGACTCATGATCGAAGGTATCGAAACCCTCTGGCTGCTCAATGTACACCTCCTCCTCAATCTTCCCATTGAAGAATGTTGTCTTCACGTCCATCTGATGGATCTTCCAACCCATCTGAGCTGATAGTGCCAACATCGATATGATAGATGAGTACCTTGATACGGGAGCAAAGGTCTCATCATAGTCGATCCCCTCGACCTGTGAGAAACCTCGGGGAACAAACCTTGCTTATGTTTCTCAATACTGCCATTAGCTACCTACTTTACCTTGTAAATCCTTCTAGAACTCACCATTAACTTGCCCTAAGGTCTTGGGACAACATCCCACAGTCTGTTCTGAACAATAGAGTTGTACTCCTCTACCATTGCATCAACCCAGACTAGTTGCTGCACTGCCTCCTCGAATGAAGAATGTTCGGTATCTACACACTCCCCAACCAAGTCCATGTACCCAGTGTACCACTCAAGTGACCTCCTCTGTCTGTGCTGAGAAGATGGTTGTCCCACATTATCCCACGCATCCAGCATCAACCTATCAGCTTCCCTTCAATGTTTCCACCCATCTCTGGAAGTCTCAGCATGAGTGGATGTCTCCACTCATGGATCCTCTGCATGCGGCTGATCCACATCAATTTGAGGCTCCTCCTCCTTAGGAACTAAAATTTCCTCCTTTGCATGCAACTTGAGCTACCTCTCAAGTGATAATCCCATGGCTTTATGCTCATTGAACTTCAGATCCCTGCGTACCACTGTCCTTTGACTAGTAGGTAGGTACACCCGATAGTTATGGGGTGTATCCATGTACCCCACAAGTATTCTCAACTCAGTTGTTGGATCTAACTTCTTCCAAGCATCTTTGGTCACGTGACAGTAAACTAATGATCCAAAGATTCGGAAGTGACTCACATCCGGTCGCTTCCCAGAAAAGGCCTCCATAGGTGTCTTCATTCCTAGTATATAGTGCGGGCTTCTGTTCTGTAGGTATACTGTTGTATTGCATGCCTCAACCCACAAATGCAGTGGTAGGCTTTGGCCATGCAACATCACTTGAGCTGCTCCCACAATTGATTTGTTCTTCCTTTCGGCCACCCCATCTTGCTGTGGGTTATGGGGTGCCATTAGTTCCCGTTTAATTCCTTTTTTCGTGCAGAAATCTTTAAACTGTTGGGAGACATACTCTCCACCATTTCTGCTATGCAAGGCTTTTATTTTCTTTCCAAATTCTTTCTCTGCAAAGGCTTTAAACTCATAAAACCTCAAGAAGGTCTGATCCTTCTTTTGCATAAAGTAGATCCAGCATCTATGAGAAAACTCATCAATGAAAATAACATAGTACCTTTGTTTAGCGATGGAGGCTATAGAGAAGGGTCCACAAACATCTCAGTTAACTCACTCCAGAATTGCTCCAGCTCTACTGTCTCAATCTGGAAAGGAATATTTCGCATACTTACCCAAGGTACAACCTTTGCATGTATTCGTCTGCTCCAGCTTTCCCTTGGGTAGTCCGGTAGAAATTTGTTGCATGATCTTTAGGGCTTCATGGTGCAAGTGGCCCAGTCTCCTATGCCATAGCTCACGAACATATTGGCTTTGCACCATCTCAGCTTGGGAACTCAATGTAGCACAGTCGTCTACCTCCAGCTTGTAGAGATTCTTTACTCGAATCCCAATTCACTTTGTTTGTCCAGTGTCGATATGCCTCAAGAATACATTTCCTTTACTAAAGACTACATCATAGCCTTTATCTTCTAGCATAGTGACAAACATAAGATTCTTCTTCAGACCTGGTACATAATTTACATCAGTCAGCGTGAGGGGAGCTCCATGATCCCTCTGAAACACAATAGTGCTTTCACCTAAAGCACAACACTTTCCATCATCACCCATCTCGATCCGCATCTAGAGATCCTTCTCCTCCATTGTATTGAAAAGATCCTTGTCACCTAACATGTGGAATGAAGATCCACTGCCCAAGTACCACACACATCCCACCATGGGTGAAACCATGCATGCGATAAGCGAGAAATCCAAATCAAACTGTGAGGCCAGTGCCTTACCATCAGATCCCTTCGAGGATCCCTTCTTCGATTTCTTCTGTGGACAATTTGTAGCATAATGGCCCACTTCATGACAATGAAAGCATCGCACTTTCGATTTTTCAAACATCTTCCCACCATGGGAAGAACCAGATTCAGGATGGGACGCCTTCCCTTTCCCCTTCCTCACCTTACTCGCTAAGGCTAGATTTTCCTCATCATCTTGCTTCGATGAGGATCCATCTCTAATGCTTCTTCTTATTTCTTCCTGCATCAGATCCGACCAAATTCGTTCCTAATCTAGCAATTTTTCTCTTCCATTAACCGAATCTTGGTAGCTATGCTAGCTCTTAGGAAGACTGAGGAGTGCAAGACTCACCATGTCATCATCAGCAGTCGTGATCCCTACACTTCCAAGCTCTTCCTTACAGGTGGTGAGCTTGTTCAGATATGTAGAGATCATGTTGCCCTTTTCACACTTGATTTTCCGAAGCTTGTCTTTCAGCGCGAGCTTCCTCTAAACGTTGTTGTTTTGATACAGATCCTTCAATGTTTTCCACATCTAGAATGGTTTCTCCTTCCCATGGAGGCTCGAGAGAATATGGTCTCGAACTCCCTCTAGGAGGATTCTCCTTGCTCTAGCAACACATTTCTTCCATTCCGCCACTTCAGTAACATTAGTTGGCTTGGGGACTTCTTGATCAATGAAGTCCTTTAGAGTGTTATCCTCTAATACTGCTTCCATGCGATCCTTCCAAGCTATCTAATTCGAGCTGCCATCAAAGGCATACTCGAGTCTTAAACCATTGAACGCCATTAGTGAAATTCAGATGTAAGATGTGATAAGAACTCGATTTCTATATTCAGGAACTTGAAACTTCGAACTTATCCCTTCTTGTATATTGTTCTTCACTTTAATCACCTTTGCCTTGATACCATGTAGAAATTTCCACTGTAGATCAACAAATTATGTAATATTCTAAAGCAAAACACAAGATCTACTTCTACAACAAACTTTGCGGAAGCTTAATCGAATATAAGCAAGATCAATGAGAACACATATAACCGAGAATGAGAAATCAATCACACATAACACAGAAGAAATAATCCAGGGAAAGCCTCAACCAAAAACCCCAATCTCTGTATTATCATATCAGTGGAAATATGTTCGAGTTACAAAAAGAATTATCTCACAAGTTATCCTGCTCTCTCTGCAATCCAACAATACAACTCATAAACTGAGTAGACACAAGATATATCTTCCCTCAACCCTCCAAGCCTCTTATTTCCTTGCGTAGTTTTTCTTGGGGTTCAGTGATGCCACACGTGTGAATTGGCCTCATCACACTCATAAAAACTGAAAAAGTAACTGTGCAATCCTCAAGGAAAGAATTCCTTTTGCATGCAAGAGATATTCACAATGGAATATTCTAGCAACTGATAGTACATTGTCCCTCCATCTGATCTCAACTGGGTCTCTGTCTGAACTGACATGCATGAGTTATTTATGAGAGAATATTTAGTTATTTGAAGTGCAACAGATACATGCATGGATGCATTAACTAACTGAACTCACAATTAATTCAACAAACTATTTGAATTAATCCAACTAGATTTGACTCAGTTAACTGAGCCAACTAGTTACAACTCATCCTTATCTCTTTAACTGATGGATAAATTCCTCAATTAATGGAGAAACTATTGCATGTCCCCACATAGACTTCATGTTTGATTTTCTACAACTAATTAACTCATGGTGAATTAATTAATTGTTTTACAAACAACTGTTAAGATCAAATTCGAATTTTTACTTCTCTATTTTAGTTCAGGGACTAACCAAAATAGGAAGGTATCCTGAAATGCTATTTATAGTAGTACTAAATTTAGCACTTCTATATTTATCATTTCTTGTTGCTATTTTCAACATTATTATGTCTGTGGATGGGAGCTTGGGAGATGTTGATGAACCTAAACAAGGGCTTCCATTGAATGTAGGGATAATGCATCATTGTAAGCATTATCCAGATAAATTCCCTTATAGTACAATACCATCAAGTGGAATGATTGTGTGTCAAAACGGGTTTCAGAAGACCACCATGAAAACAAAACCTTTCCAATAAATGCAGGGCTTCCATTAATGCATAGATGGGCCATCCTAAGGCAGCCAAGTAAGAGAAATTTGTTTAGCAATGGAGGGGAAATTCAAGATTCTAGTGCACAATTTGCAAGAGATTCTAGTGCTTAGATTGAATTTTCTTGGTGGACAAAGTTGGAGCATTGACCTCCCTCAATGGCAGTGAAATTATGTTTTTTCTGCCAAATCCCCTTCATGTAACAAATGTGATAGGAGCGAGCAATACATAACGGTTGAAACGACAGATAAGGGATATGGATTAAACTACACGTAGTTGACACATTGCATGTTTTCATTTGTTACAACAGATGATGAAGTCCTCAAGTGAACCCTCCCCTTAAAAAAGCCTTCGACATGCCCTTGATTGAATTACATGGATCAATAATTGTGGAACAACTTTAAACACAAGACATTCTGGTGCACAGATGTTAGATATAAATGTGCTCATATGGTTCACACATGTCAAGTGTAGAGGAAAAGTGAAAATTTTTTAACATGAATTCATTAAAAAAAATAAGCCTAACGACCTAATTATGTTATAATATATTAAAATTGTAAACTTAATGAAAATATCTTTAAAAATAAATGTCACATCAATGAAGATTTAATTGGATATTGAAGGGAAGTCAACAGAAGGTTACATGTCCTTTCCTGTTTTTGTTTAAAGAACAGAATTAGCGGACAGAACCCCTTCAAACCATTTAATGAGTGAATGCATTACAAGAAAAGTATGTCATTTACTGATTGAACGCACTACAAGGAAACTATGTACATGAAGGCTGACAGATAAATCTTAAACTATGTCAGTATATTAGAATTGTAAACTTAGTGGAGAATCTTAAATAATAAATGTCACATCAATGAAGATTTAATTGGATATTCATGGAAAACAGAGGATGCTGAAGGAAAGGGAAGTCAACGAAAGGTTACATATCGTTTCCTGGTTTTGTTTGAAGAACAAAATTAGCGCACAGAACCCCTTCAAACCATTTACTGATTGAACGCATTACAAGAAAACTATGTACCTGACAGTTGACACACAAATCTTAAACTATGTCATTTAGTATATTACGATTGTAAACTTAATGAAGAATCTTAAATAATAAATGTCACATCAATGAAGATTTAATTGGATATTCATCGAAATCAACGGAAGGTTACATGTCCTTTCCTGGTTTTGTTTGGTGAACCGAACGTGGACGTGTTGTGCAGCGTGTATCGAGAAGGAAGACGTAAGTGTGTGTAAGCCACATGCAGTAGCAGCAGAGATCGAGCAAAATCCCACAAATTTTGCATGCAGCGCATTTTTATTTTTTGTCACTTGCAAACCAAGTTTGTTTCTTGATTTGAAATAAGGGATCCACTAATCGACTTTCCATCCTTTACGTTGACTATATGGGCCTGCCAAAATTCGTTTTATCGGTTTTAAATATGAGAATAATTACTTATCATAAAAGGAAAATCATATTACATAAGGATTATAAAACCTATAATTATAATTTTATTATGATAATTGAAGTTTAATGTAAGTTGAAATTAATGAATCATAAGTTTTTAATGAATAACCAGCATCCTAGTTTTTCAAGTTTGGATTAGAGGCCCACTATAGATGAAGATTTTGATACGTTTTGAAGTTTTTGTTATACCCCTAAGTTTTATGCAAGTGTTATTGACCTTTGTACACCAAATACAAAACCGAAATACAAATCGAAGGTGTTATTTAAATAGGTTTTTTTTAAGTCAGTTTTTCGGTAGAAATTACATAAGAAATTTTTTTTGGCCTACACGTTTACAACTAACAAGTGTGATTTTGTGTTGATGATGAACCATACTTGTTGGTTCGAATGCGTACACGTTTCGAACCAACAAGTGTGATTTTGTGTTCATGATGAACTACGCTTGTTGGTTCGAAACGCGTCTGCCAAATATTTCTCTTAATATGTGATTTCTACGGAAAGACTTTGCTTAATTCATTATGGATCACAGAAGCATAAATACAGAAACATTTTAAAGGGTTTTTGTCTTGTCATTGACAAAATGGACGTTGCAAATTGTAATTAGTTTTTTTTACATGTAGAGTAGTCTAAATTTAGAGTATGAATTAATCATTGTTAGTGTAAGTGTAACTCAAGTATAAGGTAATTCTAGTTTGGTTTTATTTTGGGAAAAGTCAAATATAGTGTGTGTTTGCATACTGAAGTTATTTTGAATGAGTCAACAATTAAAAAGTATAAATATCTTATGATGGGTTTATTGTAAATGAGTCAAAATAAAGTTTGTGTAATCAATATAAGAGCCACATCTCATGTTATTCTGTGAATTTTGTGCTTTTCCAACAAATTGGTATGAAACCGAGGTTATAAAAATCCAAGAGAAAGTAGATTAGCACTTGCCAATGAGAGAGGAGAAATATATTTTTTTTCTTGATTGAAAAGATAACACATCATGCAAGTGATATTCAAGGTGTTATAACACAAGAGGGCTTTGTAGATAGCCACATTACAAAGTTAAGCTCCGCAAGGTTAGAGCAATAACACAGGGATTCCTCATTGTGGAGAGCGTTAACACGAGCATAGATCTATCCTAAATATGGATCTAATATGAGCTGAGAGGGATCTAATTTCTTCACATGCAATTTTTTTTAGGAGCCCACATTATTTAATTGTTTTATATAGTTTTTTTTTACTGTACATGAGCAAAATTTCAACCTTGATAACAGAGACATTGTACATCATCTTTTTAGACTGTATATCATACTAGACTATAGAATGAGCTTCTCGGCTCAACAAAACCTTATTAAACTTCAGAAGACATCCTAAATTATACATCATACATCATAGTAAGCTTTAAAATAGGTTTCTCTGCTCAAGAAAACCATGTTAAACTCCCTAGCGCGTCAGTGTCAGAAGTCAAAGAGAAGACGGGTGGGAAAGTTTAAACGGGTAACCGTAGAGGCGGCCCAACGTTTGAAGAGGTAAATCAAATTCAAGTTTTAAAAAACAAAAACACATACCTCGTCGATTTAAAGATTTATTTCAAAGGTAAGCTCACAAGAGTTGGAACGACCTTTTATGAAAAAGGATTTTATAAAAGGTCGAAGGATTTAATGGGAAAGCAATTTTAAAAATGGTGGAAGGATATTTTTATTCGGAAAGAGATTTTATTAAAAGTTTATTAAAGATTTGAGTTTTATAAAAAGATTTTGATTAAAGTGGTTTTAAAAAAAGTTTTGATTAAAGTGGTTTTAAAAAAAGTTTTGCAAAAGATTATAAAAATAGTTTTTTCAAAAATAGTTTTGTTAGAAAGATTTTTTTACTAAACAAGAGAGTTTAGTGCCTTGCATAGTTGAATTTATATGTAATTTTTTTATTGCCTTGCAAAGTTGAATTTATATGTAATTTTTTTGTTTTGTTTTATTAGGTATGGCAATGTTTTTGGTGAAGATTTTTACAATGGTGCATTTTAAAAATCAATATATATATATATATATTCTTCTGGGGACGGTATGGAAGATATAAACCTTATGCATTCAGGAAGTAACTATAAGACAAAGAAAAGACAATAGCCATGGGTTGCAAAACATGACTAAAGAAGAAAAGGAAATCAATCGAAAAGAAAATGCATAGATTGTTGCCATGTTTAGAGAGATTTAGGCAATAGCCGAGGAACTGAGTAATCTAACAGAAGACAAAGAATAAATCGAGGTTGATTGATGTAGCTTTGATCTACTAACACATCTTATGTTTACTGGTAAATATTTTTATTTTTGGGTTATGAAAATGCTAACTTTTCTTTCAAGCTAAAGAGTTAATGGAGTACTAGTATAATAACCCATATGAAGAAGTATGCAATGCTTTAGGATTGAATTTTATAAAACATGCATTAGATGAGAAGTTTTTATGCAAGGTAGCAAAAACTGCAACTTCTAAGGAAGCGTGGAAGATCCTAGAAAAATAATTTGGTGCAACAGGGAGTGACATGCAACAACAAGATATGTCACAATTTGTTGATTCAATCGTAGATCTAAGAGTAGATGAGAAAGAATATGAGAGGACAACATAGCTTGGAGAATCCCACTCAAATGTGGATGATGGCCATCAAGACCATAAAATTGAAACCCATTATGAAGACATGGATATGGATGACGAAGATGCAACAAAGATTGTAGAGAGCGATGTTGAAGCATTTGTGTGTGAAGGAGAGAAAGAGCATATAAATGTTCAAGGATTTCACTGTACCCTGGTTGGTGTAGATGATGGTGAATCCCACTATGACGAAACATGTGTGGATGATGACTGCAAAGTGAGATGTGAATTGGTGAATCTAGTTGCAGTTGATGGACCTGTTGAAGTTGAAATTGTTAATGAGCACATGCATGCTCAGATATCCCACCATAGGGTGGATGGAAATCATGTTAATGATATTTATGATTTCTTTTTTGAAATAATGATTGATTGTGGAAATATGGTAAGCGTCATGTTTGATGAAGAAGTGAAGGTTGAAGTTTTTACTATAGTAGCAAGATATGAAGCAGTCGGAACTACTCATGAAGTAGTATGTCATGTAACAGGATTTGATGATCAAGAATAGGATAAAGTGATTGAAGAGATTTTGATGAGAATATCCACTAACTATATAATAGTGGAAAATAGGATAGAGAAGGAAGAGGTACAACAGAAAGTTCTCACCGAAGACCATAACAAAGATTTTTTTAACACTGTTTTTGAATATGCAAGTGTTCAAAATATCATGGGAGAAGAAGTTGAAAAAAAACTTTCTAATAATTTTTATGCAGATTTGAAGCTCATTGAAGAATGGATTCATAAGCCAATTGAACAAATTAATGTGACTCTCAAATAAACAACTCAAATAAAATAATTACATGAAGTGGTGAATGAGAAAAAGGAGCATGATTATGATTTTACATGTAAGCATAATGATTATCTTGAGTGTGAAAACTATAGGAAGAAAAAAATAGTACTTGATGATGAAAGTGAAGAGGAGGACATAGGATTTTTTGAAAATGAGGAAGAATGCATGAAAACCATTTATTGGAAATGGAGACAAGAATAGATAAGATTTTTATGTCAATAAATATGGCAGAAAGAAGACCAGGAATATGAAGTGCAAGAAGCAGAAGAAAGGAGAAAATTTGAAGATGATGAGTGGTGGTATCAATTCGTGGTTGAAAGAATTGTTGAAGAGGACGTTGTACAAGGAATAATTAGACCAAATAAAAGAGAAGTCAAAGAAAAATTGGATTAGAAATAATTAAAGAAATATGGAGCTTACATCCAAAATGCACAACATAGAATGAAGTAATTTCGAGAATATAAAATTTGGAAGAAATGGAAAACAAAATGCAAACTGTCAATGTTTGGAGTAATTATAAGCCTAGCTGATACATAGACAAATAAACATTTTTGAGTGATGATTGAGTCAATTTCTATTGTAAGCATAACATGCATAGTTGAGTTATATTGAGTCATATGGTCGTAATTAGGGGGGATGTTGGAAATTGTAATTACTCCTACATGCAAAGTAGTCGAAACTTAGAGTATGTGTTAACTGATGCTAGTGTGAGTGTTGGAACCATGATTGTCGTTACACCAAAACCCACAATTGTTAGTAAGCAGATGCATACCTAGAAATAACGGATCCATGAGAGGTGGTTAACAACATGTCGTGAAACACACGGGGAGCGTTGGTTTATCCAATGTCCAACAATCTATCCCCCAACATAAGCCGGGTGTGATTTAAACTCAAGACCTTTGGCTCTGATACCATTTATTGGAATCACGATTGTCATTACACTAATACCCGTAGATGTTAGGAAACAAATGCATCACTAGAGATAGCAGATCCACGAGAGGTGGTTAAACACATGTTGTGAGACACATGGGGAGTGTTGGTTTCTCTGATGTCCAACAGTGATTTAACAGAGTCAAGTATGAGTGAGTTCGAGCTTAGTCTTATTTTGGAAAAAGTGAAATATAATGTGTGTTTTCATGTTGAAGTTATTTTGAGTGAGTTGCAAGTTAAAAAGTATAAATACCACATGATGGGTTCATTGTAATCAAGTCAAATAGTGCTTTCGTGATGAATATAAGAGTTGAATCTCGAGTTATTGTGTGAATTTTGTGTCTTTCCTCCTCCGCGTTTCCAACAATGGATGGTCGTCTGCAGTCTTTTCCAGTGATCCACGACAACCAGAGAACTAAACAAGAGTTCATGAGGTCATATATGATGGTCTGGAGACATAAAAAATAATCTAATTATTCCAAAATTATAGCGTTCACTGATAAGCAAATATATCCCCACAAGCTCATTGTCACCCTTCACAATAGACCTACCCATAAATATATTAATTTACAAAAATGATATTGTCAAACAAAAATCAGTTGAAAATATTTATGTTTTGAAATTCCTTATCAACATAGATGTATGGGTAGAATGACTGCACACTTACTTTAGCTTCGCCCAATTTACTTCCCAAGACATTAATATATTTCTCCATAATTTGCTCTATTCTTTTCACACATAAGAAATGGATTCAATTCTTGATATTTATTACAAATAAACAAACAAAAGGAAAATTATTGAAGTTGTTAGATATAGTAAAATATTGTAGACTTGAAAGAAGTTTAGATAGAAAAATGCATCAAAATTTACGTACTGCTAAGGCTTAAATATTCATAATGTTTTCCACTGCTTGAAAAAACTAATAAGAGCAACTTCAGCAACACATAAAATAAAAAGTGTCTTTGCTTTCTTCTTAAGCCTTCCACTTGGAGAACATTACTTGCCTATTCGTAGAGTTCTCAATCCTCTTTATCTCTATCTTTCCCCTCCCCATTCCCCTCATTGCTAACTAGTTTCGTGAGTAATAGTGATCACAAGAGTAACAACCATGGAACCAATGTTCACTTAAATAAATAACTATCCTCCAAGAAAGAGAGAGGAGGAAAGTTGTAGCATGTGATCATCCAATGATAGATGAGAGAAGGCCACCAAAAACACAAATGTTGAAAGCATTGTATAGGGTCAAGTGTACTTCATCTTCTCAATGAATTTTTTTTTTTAATAATCCACACATCAATTATCTCATGTATTAGGACTTCAAAGTAACTCAACTTTTTTGTAAGGGAAAAATATCAAGAAAACTAGTGAGGGAAACATTTCTCATTTTGTTTTAGCAAAATACCAAACGTAATGACAACTTCAATCAAGAAAATCAACAAGGAAACATTATTAGGCCCACATAATTATAAATGTATCCTACGAAGAATGTTTCCTTGTTCATTTTCTTAACCATTAGGCCACTACCCCCTAGGATAACTCCTCGAAGCCACAAGCCAATAATAAATGGAATGCGAAGAAGGACACTAGTAAGTGGTGCGAGTTCCATAAAACTCCCACTCACAACATGAACGAATGTCACACAAAGTAGGTGCTAGTGGCCGAGCTAAAAGACTCAGAAATAGATGCATGCTTTGATTCTAAGTCAGAACCTGAGAAGGGAAACGACAAGGGAAAGAATATCATTGACACAGAACTCATTGCGATGGTAGTCACCACCAATCTTCAAAAAATGGAACCTGAGGATATGGAGGAGGGGGGGCGCCTCTTCAAATTGTAGACATGGGTAAAGGGTTCATCAGTGTAGTTCATTGTTAGAAGTGGAAGCCAGAAGAACCTCATCTCAACCAAGGTCATTAAGAGAATGAAGCTTCCAACAACATCGTACCTGTATCCATACACCATCAGGTTGCTCCACCAAGGGTGATATCTCTGTGTCTACCAAAAATTTCACCTCCCTTATAGCATCAAGCCCTTTGCAGATGAGATATTGTGTGATGTTTCCACTATGGAAGTCTGTAATGTTTTATTAGGTCATCCATACCTATGCAAGTGTCATGCTATAAATTAATCTAGACCTTGTTCTATTTTATTACTTTGGTTCATAAATTGTATATGATTCATGAGGCAGTGTCACCTACCACCTTTTCTTTAATCTCTACTAAACAATGTTGTAAGATCATTTCCTAGGCTAGGAAATTTTTCTTCCTTATGATTCAGTCTCAGAGCAATAGGAATATTGTGGCCATATCCATAACATCAAGAGACATCTCCTCCGCATGGCAACAATGAATGAACAAGGTTGTGGAGGAGTATATTGACATCTTCACTTCACCCACAGGGGTATCCTTACACTATCAGGTCAAACACTCCAATTTCACCTTGGGTGTGCCACTACCTAATGTAATGATCTACAAATTCTCTATTACAGATAATGATGAAATCAAGAGGTAGATTCAATATTTGTTACGGAAAGAGCTCATCAAGCCAATTTCATCAACCTATGGGTGTCCGATCGTGTTGGTACAAAAGAAGGACATAACTTGGAGGCTTTGTATTGACTATCGAGCACTAAATAAGATCATTGTCTGGAATAGGTATCCAATCCCTTGGATTAGTGACCTTCTAGAATAGATCAAGGGGGCCAAATATTTCAACAATATTGACTTGAAGTCCACTTATCACCAAGTACCGATCGAACCTCTAATGTGTGGAAGAATCCCTTCAAATCCAAGGAGGGCCTTTTTGAATGCTTGGTCATGCCTTTCGTATTGGCGAATTCCCCCACAACCTTTATGATGTTGATGGAAGACGTCTTGCAACCCTTCACCAACTCATTCATGGTAGTGTATTTAGACGAAATCCTGATCTTCCACCAAAGTTTGGAAGAGCACCTACACCATATTCGATAGGTCCTCCAAACCCTATGGAAACACAAATTGTGTGCCAATCTATAGAAATGCACTTTTTGTATGACCCAAGTTCAATATTTGGGATACACTATTGATGAGTGTGGTGTGTATGTGGACCTAGACAAGATATAAGTTATTAGGGATTCTCCAGCCCCAACCACTCTAACAAACCTCCACATCTTTCTGCTACTTTCCAATTTCTATCACAGGTTCATGTTCGTATTCTCTCATATTAGTTGGCCTTTGAGTCATGTCACCAATGGTGGGGAGAAAGAAATTTTATTTTGGTTTGAATCCCAACAGAAGGCCTTTACCGAGCTGAAGCATCATCTTTGCTTTGCACTAGTACTCACATGACCAAACCTATTGTCATTTGAAATTGAGATAGATGCCTATGAATATACTATTGGTGCAGTTCTTACCCAGTAGGGGCATCTGGTGGCATATCACATTGAGACACTTTTAGATACAATTGAAAATTATCCCAATTATGAAATAGAGATGTATTCCATTATGTAGTCTTTCTAATAATAGAAGAATTACATTTAGGGGAATGAAATAGTCATCCACACAAACCACTAGCCCCTATAGTTCATATAGACACAAGGAAAGTTGCATAATTATCTCTATAAAAAATGGTCCACATTATAGAAGATTTCCATTTGAACATTAAGTTCAAGAAGGGAAACACCAATAATATTGTAGATTGCCTTAGTTGACCACTGATTATGGTGTTGATCATTTTTCTTGACTCCCATGGACACAAGACTTAGGGATGGATGCATCTTTACAAGAGTGGTCCCGAATTCGACACCACATTCTAGATGCTCTTAGAAGGCAAGAAAATTTCAAAATTTCACCTCTAGGGTGCACTGTTATGCCACCTAGGACACCTCTATGTTCCTTCAAGTGAGCATGCCAAACTGATTTAGGAAGGGCACTATAGTCAGTTCACTAGAAGTTTTGGGGTAGAAAAAACTTTGACAAGGTGTTGGGAAGTACATCAGATCCTGCACTGCCTACATCATTGCCAAACCTATAATTAAGAAGTAAGGATTGTATACTCCTCTGCCCACTCCTAGCTGGCCCGATGAATCCATCTCCATGGATTACATATCAGACCTTCCTTCTACCAAGCATGGAAATGACTGTGTTTTCAAGGCCGTTGATAGATTCTCTAAGATGACCGTTCTAGTGACCTGTAAGAAGAGTATCACAACATAAGCCACTACCAAACTCTTCTTTGAATAAGTGTGGGTACACTTTGGGAACCCCTAATCCATTATCTGAGATTGGGAAAATAGGTTCCTAAGTACATTTTGTTCAATCCTCAAATTGTTGTTGGATACGAAGCTCACTATGTCAACAACCTTCCACCCCCAAACTGATGGCTAAATAGAGGTCGTCAATAAGATGATCATGAACATCCTGAACATGTACAACTTGAAGCATAAACACACATGGGATGAAATCCTCCCCTATATACAGCACACATACAACATAGATGTCCATAGCTCAACTGGCCACAACCCCTTTTAGGCAGGGTTGAGATTCCATCCACTATGTCCCATTGATGTTTCCATACCACTTGCAATCACTTAGACAAATTTGACTCATGCCTAGTCTAAAGTTGACAGAGCCACCAATTTCATTCAATGCATTCAACACATTTTCTAATAGGTCCATGACATATTTGACATAGGAAATTCTAAGTGAAAACAATGCCATGATCAACATCGGGTGCCACATGAGTTGTAGGTGGGAAAAAAAGTTTGGTTACATTTGGAGGAGTCCCTCTCTAGGGCCCATCGCAAACTTTTCCCACTCAAATATGGCCCTTACACAATCACTAAGATTGTATGAGACAATTCTTTCAATCTCGTCATTCCATTGTTCCTTGTCCTAGACCCAGTATTCAATGTGAACCGACTTCAATCATACTTTCCCCCATTAGTGGACACATCAGACATTGTTGAGTAGTTGACACATATAGAGCTCAACCCAAGCTATATAGAATAGGCCATGACTAATAGGATCATGGACACAAAGATCAAGAAAAATCACTAGCAAAGGATCTAGCTATATTGAGTTGTCATAGGAGGCCAACCCCTTCACCAAGGCAAGTGGCTCTCTAGGGACCAGTTTCAATAGAAATTTCCTCACCTCATGGAGGGTTTGCACAGAATGGGGACCATTGATTTCTAAGGGGGAGGGCTGATCTAGTTAGGTACTGGTGGTCACCAACCTATTCCACCTGCACCTTCAGTTGGTTTCATCAGTTTCCTTGATTAAAACACAATTTATTATTTTTCGCAGTTTTTCAGGTCCTGAACTTCCAGAGTTGTTTTGACCACCTAAATGACATTTTTTTTAGGTCCACAGTAGAGTCGTAATCATAGGTAGGGGTATGATGCAAATATTTTAGGACTCAGAGATATATTTCTAAGAAGGTAGCTTATGCACCAAACAAATATCATATGACCAAGTTACGACCCCAGAAAGTTTGTTCTCCAACTAACCCCAACGAGGCCCACAAACTCTTGGCATTCCATCTCCTAGGGTTAGTATTTTGGTTGTTTAGGGGTTCCCTTTATTGTTCAATAATAAAAAGGCCCTTGAGCCTCATTGTAGCACAATTTAGAGGAATATAGCCACCAAATCTCTTCTCAGACATAAGCTACCGTCACCCGAGCTAGTTTATTTTTATTCTATATGTAAGCATCTTTTAGTTCCTTAATATGAATGAAATAAAAATATTTTTTTTTTGCATATCTATGTTTATGTTTATATCTATATCATGTTGCATCCTTCATAAATCTAGATTAAAAAAATGATACACGCTCTATCAAGACTCTTCTAAAATTTATAAGATTTTCTTGATAGATAAGCCTGTTAGAAATAAAATCCAATAAATATATCCATTCACAATTGATTAATTAATATAAAACATGTACACACCAAATATATTATAATAGTGATCTTTACCAACGCAAATTAATATAAAACATGTACACACCAAATATATTATAATAGTGATCTTTACCAACGCAACTTATATAAGATTCTTTTATCTTTGAATAACAAATAATGAATATGAATAAGAATAAATAATTTACAAATTTTGGAAAGATAATATAAAATGGTAGAAATGGCGTATTAGCATATCAAATAAATGTAAAAAAAAATATTATAATTTTAAATTGGATGCGTATAGTTAGCAAAAAAAAGTAATGCTTTCGCATATTTTAGTACAAATTCTAGGCTACCTGTATCAAACAAACTGGCATTATCCTATCTATTTTACAAAAATATATACATTGGACTACATAACAAAGATATTCATTGATCATGAATAGAAATGAAAGATTAATAAATGTAATTGATAAAGTGGAAGAGAACCATCACTCTGTGAAATTTCATCCACATACATTTGCTTTGAATTCAAAGTTTGTTATAAATGGGAGAAAATATGATTCATGATAGCTTTATAAATAGTGGAGATGGAAAAGTATACACCAAGATAGATAAAGTTAATGTATTAAAGTATTTAGATCACACGATTTAACACTAAACAATGTTGCAACTCAGAATTTTTTTCAAACAAAATAGTGTGAAAGAAAAAAATAGTGTGAAAGATCTCATCTAATTTTTTTCTCCTAATATAAATAATTGTGGAAATATATACTCTCAAAATGTTACAATTGATTATACTAAAATACAAATACATTAATTAATTGTATACTAATTAATTGTATGTAAAACTTTGTTATTTGTAAGAAACATATAATCCTTATATCCCATAAATATTTTTATGAAAGATAATTCCAAATTCTAACGAAAATTGATATTATAAAATTATAACACTAGGAAGTGATACAAAATGAAATTTAAGATAAATCATGAATTTATATAATTAGAATCATCCTTATCCATTATATTCCAAAGCGCACACATGCCATTTACATTTATATGCCAGAACCACCTATGCACGCATCTGTGTGGAAATGGATTTCAGCGCCGGATTCCCAGCTGAAATAAACCTAACAAGTAAAGACTATGTGTGGAACCAGAAGCTTGATTATGAAAGTGTCCTCTTCAGATGTCGATCGTGCTTTGAGACGGGGCATCTAGCCAAAAATTTCCCAAAAGCCTCTGAGAAAAATTTTGCTAGAAAAAACCACCACAGATCTACATGGTGGGAAGGAGCTCAAAAAGAACACTACACTGTCATCAAAGAAGAAGAATATTCTAGAGAAAATGAGTCACAAGAAATCAAGGAAGAAGGAAGCAACTCTCAAAACAAGCAAGGAGAAAGCCCGCCCCAGCAAATCAACAGTTGTGAGTATTTGAATACCGCAGAAAATAAATCTTCATTTAACAGCGAAGCAGATCTCCTAAACCAAACTTCTTCTCCGACTATAGATCGTGAAGCTAAGACACCAATGTCCCAAGAACCAGAAGAGATGAAGGAGATGCAAGACAAAGGAAGTTGGAAGACCGTAGAGAAAAGAAAGAAAGCTACAATACCAATCTCGCCAAGAAAGACGAGGAGCCAGACAAATTAAGAAAATTGTAGGTCCGATAGACCAATTTGGTCTGAGTGGACATTAACCATCATCATCATCATCATCATCATCATCATCATCATTAATTTGAAAATACAATCTAACATTTTGTGCTTGCAAGAAATATACATGATCCTATCCTTATATATTGAATAATTTTCATAACTTGCAACCTTTATTTATAATAAGCATGGGATTATCATATCTCTCAAAGTATATAAAAATTTTGAAACATTTTTATTTTGAATAACCAAATATAGTAAAAATCATACTAAATGAATCATAAATTATAAACTATAATGTCATGTATTTTGTACACTCATACAACTTTCATCAGTATAACTAACATTATTACAAAATCACTATATAGTATAATTAACATTATTACAAAATCACTATATAGTATACATATACATGAAAAAATAATCATTTTAAGAAATTATAATAATGAAATATCATAAAAAAAAAATAAAAAAATTTGAAAACTATATACATTATCATAATCTCAATTTTTATAATACAATTTGTTAATTTAATATAGAAAATATAAAACCCGATGGAGTGGATAAGCATGGCTTGAATAGTGAGGCATGCCATGGATGGGACCCGTGCTTACGATACAAGGTGTACATAAGGTAGGTAGTTAGGATAGATGGCAGTTAGGATAGAAATCTTGAGAAGGAGGGTCATTGGTATAAGCTGTAGGCAATAGTTTGGATGCATTGTTTGTAGTCTGAGTATGAGAGATAGTATTGGTGGTGAAATTAACTTAGATTCTGCACAAGTAACTAACTTGTGCATGCTCATCTGGCTGTTTAATTTAGTCTATGCCACAAGATTGGTCGAATAGTATTGTAGACTAGCCTTGTTGGGAAGCCTAGTTGCATGGTTTGGGACCATGGGGAAAGTGTTTGCTAGTGTTTGCATTGTTTCTGGTTCATGCTAGCAGGGGACGACATCTTGATGGTGAATTTCGTGGGGTACTACTGAGGGATAAGCATTGACTCTCTCAATGATGCTTTGGTAAGTTTCTTTTAGTGGGTTTTTGTTTGTAAGTGTTTTACCTTCGCTCTAGTTTTGGGAGTACACTACTTGAGTCTTTTATTTAGTCTCCATTGGGGAGGCGTTGTGTTTTTGGCTCGCAATAAGACTCGTAAATATTAGCATTGGAACCGTGGTTGATGAGAGGTGGGGATTGTCCAATTGGCTGGCTGGAGTGGGATTATTTGGACGGAGAGGCTTCCTATGGTTGTTTGTATATTTTGTTTCCTTAAAAGGGTGTTGGTTGAGCCATCAGTGTGTGTTGATTCCTTGGGAGCCTATGGAGGTAGGAATTTTCATACCTTTGAACATGTGTCTCAACTACGGAGCAACTACGGAGTGTGTTGGAGTGTGCAACAAGCTCAATTCAGAGTTGGGTTCCTTAATCGGTGGTTTGTTGTTCTTCTAGTGATGATTAGGTAGAGGGGTGGGCCCAGAGAGCGTCAGGGCCTCATGACTAGCTGACGGGCCATGGTGGTCAGGAGAGAGTAATAATTTATGATTGTGTTGTGGGTGCTGAGGTGGAGTGGGAATTGGTCCATGATCAGATTCCCTCTCTAAGTCATGCAGACTAGCCACAATCGATGGATTCCTTGGATTTTCAGATGTAGGACATAGGAAAATGTTTGCGGATATGTGGTAACATCAGAATGATGACTACAATGAATTCATTGCATTTATGAATGAACTGCAATAGAACTAGTTGTTGGGTTGTGTTATATTCTTTCCACGACTAACCTACGTAGTGAACCGGGGGGTTAGAGGGGGGCGG
>APFE031643223.1:0-27338 GCA_000404065.3 Pinus taeda | reverse complement strand
AGGAATATAATGAAAAATCAAGCTGGTAGTCTCGATTTTGAGATCTAGTGGGAAATCTCTGTGTATATGTGTTTTATGGGTTATGCTCTCGCATTTTTAATTTTCTTGTGATTTAGAATTCATATGCAGGTAATTTCTGTACGGGGTTAAAACCTACACTAGTGGGATATAATTGATTGATTTGCGTCAATGAGGAAGGGTCAGAGGTACCCCAATGACCACCTAGATGAGATGGAGGCTCATCTAACTCATCTAGAATTTGATATCCATGGGGATCCTAGACCTGTGGCTACTCTTGGTGCTCGGCATGCACATGGTTTCGCTCATGTACCGTAATAATTGTTGGTTTTCTTCTCATTCTCTATGTTTTCTTGGGACTATTATTTTTGTTTTTCATTAATATGTAAAATTTCATAGTTTATCCTTAGTTTTTGCATTTCCCTCCTCACTAACAGATCTAGTTGGAGTGAGATCAAAAGAGAACGGGCCTTGATGTTCATCCACTATACAATTTGAAGAAATAATAGAAATATTTTGACTAAAAAGTATTTATATATGTTAATTTATGAAGATTTTCAGAAAAAATCACATTTCCAATATCTGGTCAATGCGTTTTGAACTAGTGTGGTTCAACTTTAGGACAAGATATATTTAATCTCTTTTTCTAATTTAAAATATATAGAGAATAATTATAACTATAATCATTTTTTAAAATTATTGTATTTTTATTGGAATGTTTTATTTATTTGAGAAATTCAAACTTGAAGAGTATTCATGGGGCTTAGGATACATGATACACAACAAAGCTAAATCTCATGCCCTTTACCAAGGATCCAATTAGGTAAAGAAAATTAGGTATTTCTTCTCACTATTTTAGGGGACTCCATTCTTCTTATTCAACATTTGGTGAATGTATTCTTTTTTATGGAAAAAACATCAGAAGGTCTTAAGAAAAAAAATTGAAAATGAACTAAAGGATAGTCTTCAATAACATATTTCTATGTTCTTTGTGATTTCAACAATGATGCATACTCGTTTTCTAATGAAGGGTGTAAATTAAGATTATCATATTTAGAAATAAATGATCAAATATTGGTCTCTCTTATTCTTTAGAGCTAAATTGGTTCACGTTGCACAATTATGAAGAATTGCATTATCTATCGATAACATCATGACATGTAATTTTTTCTTTTGGGTGGGTTTGTTTTGTAAGCTACAACCTACAACACCCCATTATTTGTTATCCAGTTTGGAGTCCCTCTAAAAATTTATAGTTTTTTCTAAAAAAGAGATTTCATGAAGAAATTTTCAAGATATGGTTACGTAATACACAATGTATTTGTTATAGCCCAAGAGCAAACTTACATATAAATAGATAATTCTCATTCTAAGTAAGCACAAAATTATACCTTATTATTATATTCTTTATTTTATATATATATATAATATATATATATATATAATATATATATATTCTATCTATATATAATATATATATTATATATATATATATATAATTATATATATATATATATATATATAGATATATATTGTAGCAGTTATGTATTGCATCAAAATATTCTTGTTGGAAGGCCAAAACCTTGTACATCTTGAACTAAAATTTCTTCTGCTAATATCCAAAAACTCCAAGAAGGATTGGCATAGTTTACACTTATCTACAACCAACTATCATGTTGGCTTGTTGGGACCTAACCTAGGTTCAGAGTTAATTAGCCAAACAAATCCCTGTACTACTAGCCCTCTCGGCAATATTCCACGTAGCGCGGACTGAGGTCTCACCCGATGTAGTATGGGAGGGTGCTAGAACTAGGTTTCCACACCCTCAAGATGTTTGAGAGGCTCGACTAGTCCTTTGTTTGTTCCTGCACGCAGGTGACTTCGTGCACCTTTCGTTCCTCATGGCCTAATACCCTGCCTTCGCACAACCCTGACAAGGGCTGTGCTGCACTATTTCCCGAGACCTTATTTATCTTCTAGTATTAATTAGGCACCTTTGCCTACTTAAATGTCTTAAGTTATACTTAACAATACAAAAAAAATCATATAGGTTCGCGCAGTAAATAAATAGTATACTTGCAAATTATATCCAATCATGCATTAAACCAAGAAAAGATACACAAAATTATAGCGAAACTTCTCTTTATTGATTATTCTAATAGTTACATACTTGACCTACCCTGTGCACTCAGTTGCAGGGGTCCGCACACTCAACTTCAGACTACTAGGCCTCTGCACACTAAGCTGTAGATGATTCTTCTACTCTACAACCCACATACACACTTTACACTTCGACTCAATCACTTAAACTTCTCATGCTTCTATTCATTTCTTAGTTTTTTTTTTTTCCTCTCTACACTTAGAGCCTTGCTCTATTTATAGAATCCCATGGTCCGCGAACCATGGGTAGATCTATCCAACCGAAATTATATTAAAAAAACTAAGGTGGGAAACCCTGTGACTCTATTATACTTTTGCGCCACGCGCCCGCAATTCGCGGAGCTCTTACAACAAGATTTGGTCAAAACTTGGGCTTTAAGCCCCAAAACATGCCTTGGGGGAATTCCATGCTCAACAGGTCTCCAACACAAACATCGTGACTCACCCTCGAGTCACTCTGTTGGCGCGGAGATCCTTGTGTGGAGTCCCTCCAACTGTTCTCGAACTGTGGCAAGGTCAACAACACACTAAGTTGCTGATTGCTGGATCTACTACATACATTGTTCCAAGACCTCTGTGTCAAAACTTCTTCTCTGCATATGTGCTGATATCCCCTACATTTGTTTATAGTCTCGTTCCTTTGTCTGGATCCTAGGAGCGTAAAGAATGTGTTTCTACCGGTTAGTCAGAGAGTCGAGCCACCCTTGTAGGGCTTTAAGTGGTTGCCATTCACTTTGCCTAGGAAAGGCTCTCTATTTAGTTTGACTAGTTGTACCGCTCCTCCATCTATGACCTCCATAACAATGTATGGTTCCAACCAATGCATTATGAACTTTCCTAGGAATTTATCAAACTTACTGTCATATAGCAGCACTAAATCATTTATCTTGAAGGTGTGCAACTTAATATGGCGATCATGCCAGGCCTTCTCATGCTCCTTTTGCACCTGTTGATGAAAGCCATCCAGGAATAGTTCCTCCTCGAGTTCTTCCAACTACGTGAGTCTTTCTTCCAAGGCTTTGCGGTCCATCATACCTGTAAGCACTGTTATACGTAGACTGGGTACAATATACTCCATCGGCATCACAACTCCCATGCCATAAACTAACCAGAAAGGTGTCTATCCCATCAGTTTCTTGCATGTTGTCATATAAACCCATAGTATTCCAGGCACGCGTAGGTCCCAATCGCTCTGCTACACATTGCATACTTTGGTTAGCGCAGTCTCCAGTATTTTGTTGAATGCTTCTACTATCCCATTGGCTTGTGGGTGATACGATTTGCTTTTTTGATAATACACCTTGAACTCTTTTGCTAGTGCACTGATGGTTTCATTCAAGAAATGTGTACCATGATCACTCATTAAGATTTTCAGACAGCCAAATCGAGTCAACACGTGTTCTAAAAAAAAACTTCATAGTCATGGTGGTTCTGCAGTCTTTGACTGGCTGTGCTTCCATCCAAAGAGTTAGGTACTCCGTTGTGGTGATGATGTATCACATGCCCTTTTTTGCTGAGGTTTGATAGGTCCTACAAAGTTGATTGCGCACTTTTCAAAGGGATGAAACGTCATTTGTGGATTCAAGCGCATCTCATTTCTCCGTGATGGTTTACCTATCCTTTGATAGATATCACAAGCCTTACAGTGTGCTTTTGAATCCCTGTGAAGGGTTGGCCAACACAACCCTGCACGGAGAAGCTTTTGCACGGTCGCTCGTCCTTCATAGTGTCCTCCTACAACAACACCATGTGCTTCCGTGAGGATCTGACTTCGTTCAAATTCAGGTATGTACCTTCACATTATCTCATCATTTCCCATTTTGTATAGGTGTCCCGTGATGACAGAAAAGTCAATTGCGCGCACCACCAATTCCTTCTTCTGCTGGACGAAGAATTCCTTTAGCGCAGTCCCTATTCTTAGAAAGTGGATTATATCTTCAAAGTGTCTACCCACGACGTGCACAATAAAGAGTTGTGCATTAGGCAATCCTTCCTCCAAACTATTAGGTTCCTTGCCTGTCTTAATATGCGACAAGTGATCCAGTGCTACGTTCAGGCATCCAGGCTTTACCACGACCTCAAAGTCATATTCTTGGAATGATAAGAGCCACCTACATATGTGCCCCCCTAGCACAGGCTTATTGAACAAACATTTCAATGCGGAATGCTCTGTATACATCTTGAAATGTCCTCCTAGCAAATAGTGCCGATATTTTTGGAGCACGTACACCATGGCCAACCACTTGCACTCAGTTTTGGAATAGCTTTTTTTCGCTTTGGACAACCTGTGACTTGCAAACGTGATAGGGTGATCCCAACCCTCTCCACCCTCTTGTGTGAGCACCACTCCCAATGCTATACATGATGCGTCAACAGGGACATGAAATTCCACATCTCATTTTGGGAAGACCAGGATTAGGGCAGAGGCCAATTTCTCTTTTAATACATCCAGGATTTTCATGCAATCATCATTCCAACAAAACATGACCTCCTTTTTCAATAGTTTCTCCATTGTCGCAGTGATCTGGGCATAGCTTTTGATGAACTTCCTATAGTACCCCATATGTCCCAAGGTAGTGTGCAACTATTTAACACTTCGTGATGCTTCCAAATTTAGAATTAATACAATCTTCGTGTTGTCTGCCATTTGTCCCTGTTTTCGAACCACATGTCCCACTAGGTTCCCAAAGGGAACGAGGAACATACACTTTTTAAGGTTCAGCATGATTTGGTGTCGTTGGCAAGTATCTAGCATCAAGTGTAAGCTTGCTACATGGTGCTTAACCAATCTAAATACAGTCCAATCATCCAGATAGACCTCCAAGAATTTGTGCATATATACTTTGAATGCAGAAACAACTATGCGTGAAAAAATTGCTGGCGCATTCTTTAATCCAAACTGCATGACACTGTATTGAAAGTAGCCCCACTCAGTTGTGAAGGTGGTATTGTTCCTGTCTTTCGGCTCGGTTTCGATCTGGTGATACCTTGAGAACCCATTTGTGAAAGAATATGCTTCTTGCCTGCCTGGGGTCGGGAATGGGTTGTGCACACAGGCATCATTCAATTTCCTGAGGTCCATGCATATTCTTATCTCACCCTTCTACTTCTTCTCTTGCACTACCATAGGGCTTACCCAGTCAGATTCTTCCACGGGCTCAATAATTCCAGCTGTGAGCATTTTTTCTAATTCTATGCGAACCTTTTCCTTGTACTTCAGATTCAAGCAGTACGGACTCTGCTTAAGTAGCTTCACGTTAGGTTTTCAGGTGATCTACATCATCCCTAGATCACAAACGATCCCCTTTAAGTCTGTTATCTTGGTCGGGAATAAGTCTTGGTACTCACGGAGTAACTTAGTGACCTTATCCACCTTGGCATCATCCCAGTAGTCATTGAGCATTGCATACATCAGTTCGGCCTCCATACCAATGTTCCCCTGCTTCATTTTTATTGATGTGGTAATGTCAGGGTCTTCAATTAATGGACCTTGAACATTGCAATAGCCTTCAGTTTCTGGAATGTTAACTTTGTGTGGATCTTCATCGTCTTCTTCAATGTTTACATTGTAACACTCTAGTGCATAGCTCAATTCGGTCGCCCATTCAGGCTGAAGCATTTCCATTGGTTTCTGGGGTATTTTAAAGATAACTACTTTTACTGCTTGTAGCGCATCATCAACAATATCCCACCAATGATCCTCAAACGTGAAGGTTATTAAGAATCCTTCTCTTAGGGTATCACATTTGTTTGTGCCATGGCGGAGCTCCATTTCTATATACCAATTCATTGGTATAATGTCTAGGGTATGAAAAAACAAGTGCACCCACTTGGGTTGTGGCTCTTCCCCATATACCTTTTCCCATTCTGCGAGGTGTACACGTGGATCATCCCATCCATCATATTTGTCTTTTAACTGCATCTAAGGCTTCCCAAACTACACACGCATCATCCTTCTGCATTCACACCAGTCCTCAAAACTTCTTTGGCACGTACCCCACCATCTTGTGGGTGTAGCTCACAATACCCATTTTAGAATGTCAAAACGTTGTTGTTCTGGTACTTCTCTTTCGAATTTGTTCAGGAGGTCATCCACCTCGCTCAAGCCATCATGCATAGGCATATCTCTTACCTCTATTGCCACACAACACAACGACCGTGTCATGATGTTACAGTTGAGTGTGGTTACCACATGTAACTGGTCCTGTCATCGTTCTATTTCTTCATCAGAATCTGCTGTGTAGGATCTTTTGTGCTCCCAAGAGATCCAGTCAGCCATGGTTGGATTTACCCAATCTTGCTCTTACATGGTTATCTTGTAGATGTAGTCTAGATTGTCATCATTGTCATAGTCGCACACTAGCTCTGTGTAGCGCGATCCTTCTGCAGGGCCTAAAGGTACCACTATGCGCAGAGTCTTTTTCTCAAAGATCATCTTGCACTTCTTTAGATTTATCACTCCATTCATCTCAGTGGCCCAATCTATTCCCAATAGCATGGGTAGGTATTGCTTTCATCAACAATCTCTATCACTTCGAAATCTGCTAGTGCACATTCTCCTTCAATGTCTACTATGATTCCCTACAACCTCCCCATAGGTAGGATCTTTTGCTGGTTCACCATTCGTAGTTGGATAAGAGACCATTGCAGGGTAGGCCTACCCATGCGCTCCCATGTCTGCTTTGGCAGGATGTTCATGTCCGATCCTAGATCTAAAATCACTTGGTCCATCTCATATTCCCTGATCTACACGGTCAATCTCATCTCCCTTCCTGTTCACATCATGTGCTTCTCGAACTTCCGGATGACACGCGGTTCTCCCAGTGCAGTCTCAACGCATCTAGTTATGAGTTCCTACAGGCCCTTTATAGCCTTGTTATCGCACTGCAGCTTCATTCATGTCTCTAAGAACGTAGTAAGCATCGATGGGTCCATTTCCTGCTTCATTCTATCTTTGCTTCCTAAAGTGGAGGCATCATCGAAGCTCCTCTTAGCTTCCATGAAGGTCTCCTTAGCGCGCTCCAAATCAAATTCTGCTTCGTTCGTTGGGGCCTTGTGAACCCAGGTACTTTCTTTAGGCTGCCTGCCTTTGTCATCCCTGTCATAATACCAATCCAAAGCATGATATTTACATTAGGGTCTTCCTTGCATGGCTCATACCTCATCATTTGCAGGTTCTTAGTCGGGGTTGGTTGTAGTGCTCCTTTATTGCACAACCTTGTTATCAGTGTTGGACAATCCTTTGTCTCATGATCAAACCATGTACAATACAAGCATGATGGCCACGTTGGATTCATACAATTGCAGGCATAATGTCCTAGCCCTCCACAATTGTAACATATCTATTGTCCGTGACCTCTTCCTGGTCCCCCTCAACCTCAGCCTCGTCCGTGTCCCTGAAATCCGATGCATGCCATTCCTGTGTTTTGATCGAGGGCCCGTGTTTCAGCCTCAATTCTATAGGTAGGAGTTTGATCCATCATCAGTTCATAACTTCTACATGTGTGCTCACCATGTCCTACTGACCTACAAAAATTACAAAACAACTTTTGGGAATTCTACGTATACTTCTGTAATAGATGGCAGTTATTTGTAGCATAGTTTCCTCCTATATGACAAATTGCACAGCATAACACAGATACCACACTTGGTCCTACTTATGCCTGTTGTCTTAGTGACATTGGCCCTCCACCCGCAAGTTAATTCAAAAACACCAGGCAATGTTCCTTGTCATGCCCCTAGCCCTTGCATTTTACGCACCCTACCTCGTCACATGCTTCTGGGCAAGCCGTCCTGTCTTGTTTCAAACTCTACATCTCAAGGCATAAGTATTTCAATTGTGCATGAATCGGCTGAACTCCCAAGTTAGGATCTTGTATCGGAGTCTCGTGCAATCTCATTGCGACCTCCAAAGCCTTAGCCTAATTGGTTAGCCTTTTTTATGATAGCCCATTCTGTAGATGCGGTGTTAACGATGCTACAAACCATTCGTGGTGTTGCCCATCTGTTAATGTCATATTTGCTTCAAGAATTATGCACTTCAGTATTTGATCCAACTCCCATGGGGTTTTTCCTCATAACATTGTGATTTCCTTGAATCCAATGATCGACTCTGCCTTTGATTTTAGCCTGCTAAATCTCTGTTTAGTGTTGCTTGGATATCCACTATCCCGCATTTGGATTTTCATTTGAATGCTTAATGTACCAGGTCAACGTGCAATCCTACAGAGCACTGACCAACGTTTCCTTCTTTATATTGTCATCTGTGACAACCTGTGCTTCCCATATATCTTTTATCACAAACCAAGCTGATCTAGATCTTCATTCCCTACTCCCTTGAACACTAGTAGCTTTATTTTGTTGGCCATACTGCTTCACAGTGGTGGTGGAGGTGGTATGGGAAAATTCGGGGGTGGAGACAGTGAAACTGGTGGTGGTGTGGGTGGGGGTGGTATGTGCGCAATTCTCTACCTTATTAGATTGATCACATTTCTTGGTGAAACCTTCACGAGCTCTTATTTTCCCCCTCACGGAGGTGAAATCAAGGGGCTAGTTTCTAGTTCTGTGCTACCTTCATTTCTGTAGATTCTCCCACTCTGTGTAGCTCCAAACATCAATTTATTCACATAACCCATTTTTCACACAGTAGCATTTTAATCCAAGTGTTCAAAGATTTAAAGTACTTACCTCGCGGTCCCTTGAGGAAGCATCATTCTACCTCACTATAGCTTACTAAAGTATCTACTATGAATTCGATGATGAATCCTCCTATGATTCGATCGAGCCAGTGATCGACAACATGTACGATCTTATCTTCTAATGCTTCCAGTCTACACACCAATTCTAGAGTCCACATAATAGGTTTGTCAAGTTTACACCTTCCTTGGCTATCTTCTAGCTTTGTGATCCACTCGTACAACTCAGTAGGAAAGGATGAAAAGAAAATTTTATGGATCTTTGTATACAAGTAGTAGTCTAACCACTCTTCCTTCAATAGTTTTCGATTTCTATTTTCATACGCCATGGACTCGTGAATATTTTTGTCCAACCACTCTTCAATTCATTTCTTTGTTGGATTCCACTGATACGACATCAGACATCTCTACATAGTTCTTGGTCCCCACAACGGAACCATTTGTTCGCTTGTTGGGGCCTGACCCAGGTTTAGAGTTAATTAGCCAAACAAATCCCTATGCCACTTGCCCTTTGGGCAACAGTTCGCGGAGCATGGATTGAGGTCTTACCCGAAGCAGTATGGAAGGGTGCTAGAACTAGGTTTCTGCACCCTTGAGATGTCTAAGAGGCTTGAATTTTTCTTTGTTTATTCCTCTGTGTAGGTAGCTTTATGCACCTTTCGTTCCTCGCGGCCTGATACCCTGCCTTCGCATAGCCCTAACCACGGGTTGTGCTGCACTCTGTGCGATTTCTCGAGACCTTATTTATCTTCTAGTATTAATTAAGCACCTTCACCTAGTTAAATGTCTTAAGTTATACTTAACAATACAAAACATGCATACAGGTTCATGCAGTAAATAAATAGTATACTTGAAAATTATATCCAATCATGCATTAAACCAGGAAAATATACATAGAATTATAGCGAAAATTCTCTTTATTGATTCTTCCAATGGTTACAGACTCGACCTGCCTTGCACACTCAGTTGTAGGGGTCCGCGTAGTTAGCTTCATTCTACTAGGCCTTTGTGCACTAAGTTGTAGAGCCTTCTCCTACTCTACGACCCATAAACATGCTTTACACTTCAACTCAATCATTTAGACTTCTCATGCTTCTATTCGTTTCTTATTGTTTTATTCCTCTATACACTTAGAGCCTTCCTCTATTTATACAATGCCATGGTCCACAGACCATGGGTAGGTCTATCTAGCTGACATTACATTACAAAAACTAGGGTGGACAACCTTGTGACTCTATTATACTTTCGCGCCCCGCACCCATAATTCATAGAGCTTATAGAACAAGATTCGGTCAAAACTTGGGCTTTAAGCCCCAAAACATGCATTGGGGAGATCCCATGCCTAACATATCCTGAACTAGTTTTCTTTATACAACCACTAAAAAAAGGCTAAAAAAACTATATATCTACATAACATGACAAAAGCAACTAAAATATAACTATGAGATTACATTTCCCCAATAATAGAATTAATCGGTACTTTGTTTACTTTTGGCTTAGGCTAAGAAGGAGGGGAGGCTTGGCCAATGAAATCCCCTATACTAATCTCCTCATCCATCTCTGAGTTCCCATATTCTTATGGTGGGCATCCTTGAAGTCACCATATGAGCCTCATCAAGATTGACATTCATCTTCAGGGTCAAATTATCCATGTGAAAGCTCAACATTTCTGTCGCAAGCTATAGTCTCTCCATCTTAACCTCCAGAATCCCCATTTTTTGATTTGAAAGATTAAAAAGAGCTTGTGTCTTAGAAAAAATCATCTCTACATGCCTTGAAACCAAAGAGATGAGGAATTACAAAGCACCCCCCATCTTTACTAAGGAAATTCTAACATCCTCTTCTCTAACACTAGATTCTTGCTCCATGAAGTTGATCCCTCTCTAAACATACTGCTTATCTTGGAAATTATGGCTATAACTAATAAGTATGTTCTTTCATAGTCACTCCAGTGCTGTATATAAACCATTGAGCCAATTCTCCTTGAAATGAGACCTCTTACTCCACCATTAATTCTGCATTGAACGATAAACACTAATCAATCAAGAAAATCTGAAGCCATTATGAAAATTTTGTCGTATAGAGAAAAATACAATGAAGGAAATTATCTCATGCATGTATTTTTCATTTCAAATGAAGGAATTAAGTCTTCAATGTTGATTTGTGTAGCTTCAGATGTATGCAAAGCCCTAGGGTTCGGGGTTTGCAAGAAAAAGTGCCACAAGAGTCACTTGTGGGCTTGGAACCCAAGCTTGGGGTTTTTCACCTATCATGATTTGGGGAATTTCCATGAGAACATTTCTAGATGTGATGGCATGAGACGATAGAGGGCAAAAAGGAGAATTCAACACTTCGAGAGTCGTCGAATTCTAAGTTGTAGAAGTTTAGATATGAATTTTTGAAGGTAATTAATGGGTTGAGACCATAAGTTTCAAGGTTGGCCTAAGGTTGTTTTAGGCATGTGACAAGTTGGAAGCCCCTTATGATGATGTTCAAGGAGCCCTTCATTTATGTACAAATAGAAGGTGATATGTGAGGCTATTACTCATCCAAAAACTACAACACACAAAGAAAATACACTTTTTGGAGAGGAGGATCTATGTGTTCTAGTTGTAGTAAGGAAACAACTAAACATCTAGGGTTATAGAGGCATGTTTTAGGGGTATTTTGGAGGACCGAGCAGCTGGAGGGGAGGTCGAGGCATCTCCCTCGGGGGAAAAGGTGATGGAAGGTTGTTATAGCCTACGTGGAAGTGTTTTTGGGTGACAAACTCTTAGTGAAGGGTAGTTGAGTTTTCTGTAGGTGGGCCGCAGGGCCTACCTCATCTTTGGAGTGAAGCATTGAGTTGCTTAGGGGTTGTCTATGCCTAGGACAACAACCAAGGGATCCATAACTTCTCCAAGGGTACGTTGTAGCCAAGGAGGGCTATTTTGGTTGATAATTAGGGGTTATTACAATAGTCAAATATTCCATAACTAGTCATAGTCATAATAGTAGTGATGAGAACTTAGACAACCATTTTGTGGTGTGTTGGATCCTTGTTTTTGGGTCAGTTTTGGATCATAATTATTGCAGCATATAAGTGCCATGTATTGAGGTTAAGTTAGGCAGTTGGAGACCTCAATTAGGAGCAAACATTATAGTGAAGAATTGGGAATCATTGGTCTGGTGGAGGCCAAAGTGTTGATAGCCCAAAGTAACCCTCGAAAAGATAGCTTGAAGTGACGAAGAGGAGCTGAAGGTTGGGCGAAGTTTGGTGCCAAAGTGTAGCACCTTGATGGACTAAGGTGACTACTAGCTTGGAAGTTTGGAGCTTGGGATTAGGCCTACCTAGAGAGAAAATTGGATTAGCCTATAAACATGCTACATAAGTGACTTGCAGCAGTGTTTGGTGTCAACCCTCCTAGAGTCTCGATGTGTTTTCCTTCGAAGGACAAAGGACCACTAGTGAGCAGTACATGAGCGAAGGACCGTCAAGACATGATATGACATCGAAGCTGCAGTGAAGTTTGTCATTATATTTTGTATATCATAAGTTCTTGTATTATCTAGATTTGGTTTAATATAACGATGTTTGGGGTTCTACATTATTGTACAATTTGTTAAAAATTGTGTATAGTTGTGCATATGTGATTTACTACTTTATATTTTCCGTTGTACAAAGTAGCTCTTGTTGACATTCTTGGTTTGGTATTGTTAGATACTTTAAGATTATAACCTAGAACCAAGATCATGGAAATTCAACATGGTATCAAAGCGAGGCTAAGCTATTTTGGAAGTTAGTGAATCAGAGTTGTGCACAATGAAGTACAACTTAAGAGCGAGTTTGTCACATTGTAGGTGACAATGTGAAAATTTTAGGCCAGTATCTAAAATGAGGACAGGTTGGAGGTGTTGTCCAACTATAGTTCATGGAAGGAAAGGATCAAGATGGTCTTGCAGGTCAAAAATATCTAGGAGTTCACTGAGAAATCCATCAAGAAGCCAACTGACCCAAAGGAGACGGAAGTCTACGAGGATTTGGATATGAGGGAGGTATTGATCATCCTAGATGGTGTGAAGGATGTCCTAATACCTCATTTTTTCAGGAAGAACATCACATATGAAATGCACATGGCTCTTCAGAATTTGTTCCAGAGTAAGAATGAGAATCAGGTATTGTATTGGAGGATAAGTTGAAGTCCACCAAAATGATAAAGGGCGAAGGCATGATTTCGTATCTGATGATATTGTCTCAGGTAAAATATGGGCTTGTTCTTGTTGGTATGACTATTTCAGATGGAGATTTGTTGAGAATTTCCTTGAGATATTTCACCAAGGAATGGAATCCCTTCATCAAAGGAATCATTGCCAGAGAGAAGTTTCCATATTGGAATAGGTTATGGGATGACTTCATTTACGAAGAGTTGTTAGAAGATGATCTTCATCCAAAGAAGAAGACTTTCGATGATGACATGGAACTTGAAACATTAATGAAGGGTAAGCAGAAGAAGGACTTGAGTAAGTTCAAGTGTTTAAACTGTGGCCAGATGGGTAATTGTTCATCAAGATGTCCGATGAAGAAGAAGGGAGATGACAAGAAGAAGAAAGGAAAGTAGTTCGTCAATGTTTCCACTTCTATTGAGATAGATAATATCACTAGGATATTAGAGGATGAGAACTTTGCTATGATCTCTAATGTTGCATAGGGTACTGTCGATCAGGATGGATCGTACGTGGATAGTGGTGTGTCGAATCATATGAAAAAATCACAGGAGGTTTTTGAGATTCTAGGTAAATGGGACTTGAATTTGCACATGGTGTCGGGAAACAAGAGTGAGTTGGAGATCTAAGGATCGGGTGTTGTGCCATTCAGGGTGGAGATAGGATGACTGATGGGAGTCCAGGATGTATTGTTTGTCAAGACTTAGATATAGCATGATTTCCATCTCAATAATTGAGAGGAAGGGGACTGAGATCTTATTCCAGGATGGGAAGGCACAACTTAGGCCTAGAGGCCCTAAGTCCGATGGGATTGTACTTAGAGTTGGAGATCATAGTCTATACAAGTTAACAGAAAAGGCTATGAATCATGGAAAGAATAAGTAGGTGGAGCAGGTATAGGTTTGAGAGAAGTATGTGTAGGTGTAGGTGTAGGCTTAGAGGAGAAGGTACATATTCCAAAGAACAAATTACACTTTCCTAAATGTCTAGGTTCTAGAGACTGAGAGGGATTTGAGTTCGAGAGGAAGCTTGTAGATTCAAAGGGAGACTTTGCAGCCCAAGAAGAGTGCATGGTCAATGGGGACAAAGGGTTCTCTTACAACTACCAAAAAGGAACCATGGAAGGATTAGAAAGTGATATAGGAGAGGAAGAATAAGCAGGATGCTTATAGTGATAGTGGCACATATGAGAAAGGCATATTTCACATAATAAGGATTTTTGCGATTGTGAACACCAGGAGTTGGTCATGTGTTGTTTGAATTGATGAAGATGATGAGTTACTTCCTAGTCTTGCATGTACCTCCTTCACTAAGAGGGAGTGTTGATTTTTGTAGCTTGGGAGATACTCCAAGCCCTAGGCTTCGGGTTTTGGAGGAAAAAGTGCCAAAAGAGTCACTTGTAGGCTTGGAACCCAAGCTCTAGGTTATGCACATTTCTACATGTGACGACATGAGATGATAGAGGGTGGAAAGGAGAATTCAACGCTTCAAGAATTGTCGAATTTCAAGTTGTAGAAGTGGAGATATGAATTTTTAAAGGTAATTAAGGGGTTGACACCATAAGTGTTTTTTTTTTTCTGCATAAAACTAAGCTATTTATATTACATTAACTGAAGCATTACAGTCAAAAATACAGAAGGCCGAGGCCTTGAATCTCCATGGAGAATTCTCTGGAAAACTATGAAAAAAGTGCAGTTCTAACCAGCTCGCCGAGACCAAATTAATCGACACAGTGGCATTTCAGCCAACACACTGGACATTGACATTGCAAACTAATTGACACATTGACACAACAGACACGTTGACACCTTGACACTTGGACGTGCTATAATGCCGACACCTTGACATCAGATAGACCGACACTTGGAAAAAGAAGGGAAGAACAGAGAACCGGATGTCTGGGTTGTCATTCATCATCCGTTTCATAAGGCTCGTCCTCCTTCCCTGGCCGAGGTTCTGTGCTGTTGGCTTCCCGAACTGGCTGATTGCTCCCTTCCTGCATTCTGGCCGGCTGAATCATGGAGGTACTGGCCTCCTTTGTCTGAGGAGGGTGCCTGAAATCTACCTTAGGCCCCTCCATGTCCAATCTTGGCACAGTGAGACTATCCCTTTGCCGGCGAGCGTCGCTGCAATGCTCCACCGTGACTGAAACAATCAGTGTGTTGTCCGCAAATGTGCAGGGAATACTATATTTAATCGCAGGGTGCTCTGTATGCCCACATTCCCGGTGTTCCTGGCTCAATTGTCTGTTGAAAGACCGTTGCAGGTGGCCGCTATGGATCCAGGGATCTTCCTCTGAGGAGGCCGGAGGAGTGGCTCTCCTCTGCGTTGGAGGGCGACCCCGTGAACCTCCTCTTCCTCTCGGCCCTCTGCGCTCCCCAGACATACTAATGACCCTTACCTGCACCTCTGCAGAAATTCTTCGTCTTGACAGAGGGCGCTCTGTAGCTCTCAGCTTCTGCTCAGGTGTCTGCGCATAGTGCGGGGGAGCCGCCGTCTTATAGACCGCCATGAGCACCTGACCTGGTGTGGCATTAACGGGCGTCTGCTCTCTGGCTATCATTCCCAGGAATGTCTGTGCCGCCATTACTTTCCTATGCGTCGAATGAACTAACGCCTGGACGGAAATCCTGTGCGTATTTATGGTTCGGGCATGCTGGGGTGTGGTGGCTCGTCCGGGCTGACAACTGCCCATGTGACTTGCCACGCAGCACCCCAGCTGCCATTTACGCCGTTCGATCACCCGCATCCGGGGAGGGTAGATCTGTTTGCACCAAGGCGATGCAGTCTTGTTTGAGGCGACCATCGTCAATCGTATTCAGAGACCCTGAGAAGAATGGTATCGACTGTGACACTCCTTGATTTGCTAATCGATCTGCAACCTTGTTGGCTGTTCTTCTGACATGGTGGAAGGAGATGTTGGGGGTTGTTTGTAGCTTTTCCTCCAGATTCTCCAAGCGGCTTAACAGTCGCCAGCTTTTGGCCACCTTGACCGCTTTGGCTCCTGCCTGTATTCGTTTGGCCATTGCTATTAGAATCAGTGAATCACCTTCTACTTCCAAAGGATAAAGGTGGTTCTGATCGGCTAGTCGAATTCCTTGCCAGAGACCCTCCAGCTCCGCCGCGTTGTTGGTGTCCGAGCCCATGGTACCATGATACACTTGCAGTAATTCTCCCTTGTGATTGCGAATGATTCCTCCGTAGCCGGCCGGACCTGGGTTTCCCTTGGCCGCTCCATCAAAGTTCAATTTGAAGGAGAAGGGTGCAGGCGGGGACCAAGAGGAGGGAGATAAAGATCTGTTGGGAGGTGTGATGTTGGGCCTGATTGATGACTGGTGTTCCAGATTCCAATTTTTTAGTATGAGTTGCTCCTGTTGGCTTTCTGGCCAGTCCTCATCTTTCCAAGCTCTGGTGGCTATAGTTTCCTGAATGTTCTTCCTGAGATTGATCCAGAGATCTTCTATTGATCTGGATTTGCTGTTGAAGATTCTGTGATTGCGTTCCTTCCAGAGGGACCAGTAGAGAAAGCCAGGTAGGATATTCCATAAGGAATTGAGTACCTTGCTTTTGAATGGGTTTTTTGTCCAGGTTCTTATGTTTGCTGTTATATCCGTCATTCTGGGGTGTGCCTTCTCGTTACAGTGCTCGACTTTCTGCCAGATTTGTTGAGCTAATGTGCATTCTTCTAGGAGGTGGTGGATAGTTTCACAGTTTTTATTGCAGTTCGGGCATCTGGACGGCCCTATAAAACCTCTTTTGATGAGATTGTCCCAGGTAAGAATGCGTTTTTTGCTGAGTAGCCAGAGAAAGGTGGAGATTTTAGGCCATAACTCTGCTTGCCAGACTTTTTCCCAGAGTTGATCCTTGTCCGCTTGGTCATTAGAGTAGCGCAGGTGATGAGCTTCTTTCGTTGTGAAGGTGCCTTTTGTCGTGTAACCCCATCGGAGCTTGTCCTGATGCTGGGAGATACGAATTTTCCTTTGGTTGAGTTCCTGTTCAATATCAGTGTAATCTTCTCCCTGCCAATCTATTTGCCAGAGTCGTGCTGGTTTCCAAGTTTGATATTCATGGGTTGGCGTGGGCTGCCAGAATTGATGAACCAGTGGGATGTTTCCTTGATTCATTTGGATCTGCCATAGAGGTCTATGGAATAGATCAGCCAACTTAGGGAGTTGCTGCCAGGAATCGTTCCAGAATCGGGCAGTTTGTCCTGAATGAATCTCCCAGAAACTATGTTTTTGAATGAAACTGCTTTGCTGTTTTGCATTGTTCCAGATAAGGGATCCCTGTGAGGTGGGATTGATCCGGATTAGATCACTCCACTGGCTGCCTCTGGCGTATTTGGCTTGCCAAAGTTGGGTCCAAGGGATGTTGGGTTTGGTAACCCAGTTCCACCAGATTTTGGCTCCCATTGTGTTGTTGCTGTGAAGCGGATCCCGAAGACCGAGCCCTCCTTCTGATTTGATCTTGCAAACCTCAGTCCATTTGACGAGAGCCCATTTCCTGTTCTGATTAGAAGATCCCCAGAGAAAATTTCTTTGGAGAATGCGAATTGCTTTAAGAACACCTTTAGGAGCTGCTAAAATGGAGAAGAGATAAAGTGGCATCGCTTGTAGAACTGATTTGATTAGAACGAGCCTTCCTGCCAGATTTAGGGCCCTGAAGGTCCAGGAGGATAGCTTTGATTCCAATTTGTCCAACAGTGCTCTCCAGGAAGCTTGCTTGATTGCTGAATCAGAGAGGGGGGCGCCAAGATATTTGGATGGCAGGTGGGAGATGGAGAATCCTAAAATTCGGGCGATGGTTCGTTGAGTAGGAGGGGGGGTATTGAAGAAGAAGAGCTGGGATTTTGCAGCGTTGATGGAGGTGCCAGAGGCTTCAGAGAAGAGGGCTAGAAGGGAGCTAAAAGCAGAGGCTTCTTTAACTGAAGGATGACCAAAAAGCATAGTATCATCAACAAATTGCTGATGCGTTTGAGGATCACGGCCATGCAGGGATATGCCTTTAAGGAGTTGAGAGGAAACCGCTGATTTAAGCAGCCTGCTGAGACCTTCCGCCATTAGAACAAAGAGGAAGGGAGATAGGGGATCCCCTTGCCTGATTCCCCTAGAGGGATAGAAAGGAGGTGAGGGAGAGCCATTCAGAAGTACGGAGAAACTGGGGGAAGTAATGAGGCTCATGATCCATCTTGTCCAGGTGGCATTGAAGCCAAAAGCAATTAGCATTTTATGAATATACTCCCAACTTAACTTGTCAAAAGCTTTGGATAGATCGAGTTTGAGAAGCATACCTGGTTTTTTGAGCATCTTTAAAGAGTGGATGACTTCATTGGAGAGAATTATGCCGTCCATGATTTGTCTGCCTTCAACATACCCTGTCTGTTCTGGAGAGATGAGAAGAGGTAATAGCGGTTTGAGGCGGTTGGAGATGACTTTTGAGATCAGCTTGTAAATTACATTGCAGAGCGCGATTGGCCTATACTTCTCAGGTTTGGTTGATGTTGCTTCTTTGGGGACCAAAGCTATAAATGTTGAGTTTAAGGATGGGAGGACCCAATGCATGCTACGGGACTCTTCCACAATCTCCCACACTTCATTTTTGATGAGATCCCAGAATTCATGGAAAAAATTGGCTGTGAATCCATCGGGCCCTGGAGCTTTGCCGTCTTTGAGTTGTGCCATTGCTTCTTCTACTTCCTTTGATGTGATTGGCTGAAGCAACTGAGCATTATGATGATCATTTATGATTTTCGGGATGTGCTGGGTGATTTCCTTTATTGCCTCATCCCTGTTCCTATTGGGTTCTTGTAGGATGTCCTTAAAGTATCCAGTGAATACTTTCTCCATACCTTCATGGTCCTCTATTCTTTCACCTTGCTGGTTTTCTACAAAGATGATTTTGTTATGCATGCGCCTTTGAATGGTTGATCTGTGGAAGAATTTTGTATTTTTCTCGCCTTCTCTAAGCCAGCTTATTCTGGATTTTTGACGCCATAAAATTTCCTCTTGTTTTTGACGTTCTTCAATTTGATTCCAGAGGATCTGCTCCTGTTGGTTTTGCTCTTCTGTGCGGCCTTCCAGAATAAAAGTTTGTTGCAAGGCTTGCATTTGTTGTTCCAATTTTTGTTTGCTCTTCTGTATATTGCCAAAATGAGTTCGATTCCAGTGTTTAATCGTTTGCTTCAGATGTTTCAGTTTTTGCTGAAACTGATACATTTTGGCTCCAGCCGGTGGGTTGTAGGATTTCCAGGCCTGATGGACCACTTCTTTGAATCGGGTGTCCAGCAACCAGAAGGCTTCAAAACGGAAGGGTCTGTTGCAGTCTTTGCTTGGGCGGGACCAATGCAGAAGAACAGGCCAATGATCTGAGCCTCCCTGAGGGATGATGGCTGCACTGAAGTCCCCTCCTAGATGAATGGCGTTGTCAGAGATTAAAAATCTATCTAATCGAGAAGCGATATAGTGTGTGCCTTTGCGCTTGTTCGACCATGTGTGTATTCCATTGGAGGTATGCACATCCATTAATCGGTTGTTGTGAATGAATTGTTTGAAGCTATGGCTGTCATTATCGAGCCTGGTTCGTCCCCCCTGCTTTTCTTCCATGGATTTTATGATATTGAAATCTCCTCCTCCTATCCATAAAGGATATCGTCGCTGTTCATTGAGGAGGGAAATTGTTTCCAGGAGGTCCAATTTGTGCTGAATTGATTGCGGGAAGTACACATTGGTTAGATGCCCATGGATTTGGGTACCAATGAGGTGGAAAGTTGCCTGTATGAGATGTTGCGTAGCATGGAAGTTGTCCAGAGAGACAATTTGTGGGTTCCAGAGAATGGAGAGACCGCCTGAAGCCCCTGCTGCATCCACCGAAATGGAACTACTGCCTACCCAGGCCTTATTGCTGAATTTATCTATTGTGGTGCTGCTGCATTTTGTTTCTTGAAGAAAGACAATTGCTGGTTTTTCCTTCATGATCAAATTTTTTATCATTCTGTGTTTCGTGGGACCGTTAAGTCCTCTGACATTCCATGAGATTAGCTTCATGGAGATGGTTCCTTGGGTTTGAAGAACTTGGTCAACTTGGGGAATTGCCCCGAGTTCATTAGTATTTCCCCCACTGCTATCGTTCTTTGTAGATCTGTTTTTCTGCCTCGTTTCTTTGTTTCTTTATGGATTTTCCGTCCATCCCATTGACTTCCTCCTTGGATGCCCAAGCTTTTGTGATGTTGGACCCTTGTCAGGACTCCTTCAATTTTGTCTATCTGCCAAGGAGGGATTAGAGCATAGTCTTTTTGCTGGCAAGCAGTTTCCAATTTGGAGATGTCCAGTATGGAGATGTTGAATTCTTCTAGATCCACATCTTCACGATCTTCCTCCATGTTGTTAGGGGCAGATATGTCTAAAATGGTGTCTTCCATAGCTTCTTCATGGAGGCTCAGAGCTAAGGCGGCATCAAGATCCATGTCTGAAGCTTGTGAGGGTTCATTAAGCAAGGTTTTTCCTTTGGGGGAGAATAGGGTTTCCATGTCTGAAGCAGGGGTAGCTTTTCTAGCCGCAGGAGGATCACTTGATTTGGAAGGGGCCAGAGCCGAGGATGAGGGGGATTTAACAGGCTTGGGGGAGGGCGGGGATGGATTCAGAGATTCAGGGTTAACATCATTGGGGCTAGATTGGGGGTCGAGAGATTCTAAGGCAGTGAAACGGTTATTGGGTTGCGCCTTAGAGGATTGAGACGGAGGCGGATTGGCTTGATGCTTTCTTGCATGTCTGCGGCGATTGAGAATTTTTGTGAAGCCTTCAGGGTCAGTGGAGGTTTCGCCAGGAGAAGTCTTGGGCTGTACATTTAATGGACAGTCTCTGAAGAGATGTCCATGTTTATGACATTTTCTGCAACGAAAAGGTATATGCTCATAATCTATAGGCTGCTTCCATTCATAGTCATCGTGAAAGAGACTTACCGTAGCAGCAAGGGTCTTGGTGAGGTGCATTTGGACGCATATTCTGGCATAGGAGGTGAATTTGCGCGTCTTGGTTTCAGTTGCAGTCTTGATGAAGGTGCCCAGTTTGTTGCCTATCCATTCCAGTATTTCTTCTCTCCAGTACTCTACGGGTAGGGAGTACATGCGAATCCAGACAGGAGCCCAGCTGAAATCCTCTTTATCTGGATTGAATCTTGGTTTCCAATCCGTTAGATACAAGCCTGAGGAGTTGAAGAAGTACGGCCCTCCATCGAATATTCTGGTTTTGTCTTCTATGCAGTTGAAAATGGCTGTGAAGAAGCCTTTTGGACCCAGTTGTAGAGTAACCTGCCCTTTGGGCTTCCATTTTGAGGCAATCCAACCGTTCAGGGCTCTTTCTGTGGGCCAGAATCCCAGAAACTTTCCAATCAGTGCATGGTCCTGCATGAATTGGATTTCTTCATTGATGAGGTGGCTTGGTAGCTCGATCTTGATCGATTCTGCAGCTTTTGGAATGCAGGTTGCAGAGGTGACCTTGGGATGAGCTGCTTGCGATGCATTGGGTCTATTGTCGCCTGCTTCTTCTTCAGTACCTTGTCCTTGGTTCTGCTGTTCCGATATCGTCCGTGTATTGTCTTTTGCTGATTCTGGGTCAGCGTCTGCATGTTGCAGATTATTTGTCAGAGGTTTCTTATTATTGGTGTTGGGTGTCTCCAATGGAGGGGAGGCTGACCGCTCCCCTCCTGCAACTTCTGCCATAGGTTGGTCAGTGACCAAACCCGCTGTGATGAGCGCAGAGAGTCCTGGCGGCGGCCCTTAGGGTTTCACTGTTGTTGCTGCTGTATGAGCGTTGCAGAGCTCTCATCTCTTACATGTATGACACCATAAGTGTTAAGGTTGGCCTAAGGTTGTTTTAGGTGTGTGACAAGTTGGTGATCTCTTGTGATGAAATTTTAGGAGCCTTTCATTTATATATAAATAGAAGGTGACATGTGAGGTTATTACTCATGTAAAAAGTGCACTAGAAAAATAAAAGGAACTCACTAGAGAGGAAGATTGATGTGCCCTAGCCGCAACAAGGAAAGGACTGGATAATGAGGGTTATAGATGTATGTTTCATGGATATTTTAGAGGACGAAGTTGCTAGAAGGGAGGTCAAGGAAGTTCCCTAGAGGCCTGCGTGGAAGTGTTTTTGGGTGTAGAAATCTTAGTGAAGGGTATCCGAGTTTGTTGTAGGTGGTTCGCAGGCCCTAACTCATCTTTGGAGGGAAGTGTTGAGTTGTTTAGGGGTTGTATATGCTAGGACAACAACCAAGGGATCCAACACTTCCCCAATTGTAGGTCGTAGCTAAGGAGGGTTGTTTTGGTAGATAAATAGGGGCTATTACAATAGTGAAAAAAGCCTTGAATAGCCACAGTCATAAAAACAATGAAGAAGACTTGGGAAATAGTTTTGAGGTGTGTTGGATCTATGGTTTTGGGTCAGTTTTGGATTAGAATTATTGCAGCATATAAGTGCCATGTATTGAGGTCAACTTATGCAATTGGATACCTCAATTAGAATAATAACTTAAAGTGAATAATTGGGCATCATTGGTCTAGTGGAGGGAAGTGTCTTGATAGCCCAAAGTAGGCCTAGACGAGCTATCTTGAAGTGACGAAGAGGAGTTAAAGGTTGGGTGAAGATGGGTGTCGAAGTGCAACAAATTGATGGACTAAGGTGACTACTATCCTGGTAATTTGGAGCTTGGGATTAGGCCTACCTAGAGAGGAAATTAGATCAGCAAGTTTACATTATATGAAAGTGAGTTGTAGCAGTGTTAGGTGGTAGCCCTTGTTGAGTCTCAATGAGTTGTCCTTTGAAGGACTAAGGGGAAGCTAGTGCATAGTATGGGAACGAAGGAATGACATGACAATATATAACATCAAATCTGCAATGAAGTTTGTCATTATATCTTGTATACCATATACTATTGTATTATTCAAATTTGGTTTAATATAATAAAGATTGGGGTTGTACATTATTGTATAATTTGTCAAAAAATGTGTATACTTGTGCATATGTGATTTACTGCTTTATATTTTCCAATATGAAATGTAGTTCTAGTTAAGATTCCTGGTTTGGTAGTCAGGGATTTTAAGATTCTAAACTAGACCTAAGATTGTGGAAATTCAAAATTCAAACATTCTAACTAATTTATTAACTGTATGCAATCTATTTTAGGAAGTTTAATTTTGTTAGAAGATTTTTTCTTGGTTTTGTAGAGTCTATCAGATCGATGCAAGATATGATCAAGAAAAATCATACTTTTAAATAGGGAACATTAGGAAAATATGATTTTGAAAATATTAAAGAAGTTATTGTTGTTTCTCTACCATTAATTAGTCTCAATTTTGATAAATAATTCTTGTTGTGTACATTAACATCTCACATCTCTTATGAAATAGTCCTTAATCAAAAGAACTTTGATGATACTGAAATCCATATTTATTTTACGAGTTTTGGATTTGAAGGCACTAAATTGAGTTATCCAAACATATATAAGAAATCCTATGTAGTCTATAAGTTTGTCAAACATTTTAGACCCTTTCTTTAAAGTCTCACACTAAACTTATAATCGCACAAAACAATATAGGATAAAAGAGATCCAATTGAATGACTTCACTATAAGAATATGATCTTGAAATTAGACCATCTAAATTCATTAGAGGACAGTGCCTGTGTAAATTATCAACTGAATCAGAAGGCTTCCATTCAAATGGAGAAGAAATTTCTCATTAAGAGGTAGGATGGTACAATGAATTCGAAGTAAGTCAAGAATAGATTATTTATGTTCCCATACCATAAAATACTTGGTATTTTGATATTAAGTATTTCTTAAATCATGGCACTATTCCAAATCAACTACAGTTAAATAAAAAATGGCTTTAGTTTAAAATGTGTTAAATATCAACTGATGAGCAAAATTAATTTCTTTTGATGATGTCTTACTAAGATTATTAGAGAAATATGATGTAGAAAAAGTCTTATAAAATTTACATGTTGGAACTGCTAGTGGACATTTTGTAGGAGAGACTAATAGGCATAAGATACTATGAGCTGGTTATTATTGGCCAAGTATTTTCAAAGACTCTTACACATATGCAAGGAAATGCAAGACATGTTAGACTTCTGCAGGAAAAAAATAAAATACCAACTCCTACTCTTCAAGCTGTTGAAGTCGAGGGACCTTTTGAATAGTGAAGTTTAGACATTATTGGTGAGATTAACCCAAACTCTTCAAAATTACATAAATATATTCTCACTACAACTAGTTGTTTTACCAGTCAGACTGAAAAAATCCCATTTAAGAGAGTCAATGATGAATAGGTGATGTATTTTCTCAAAATACATATAATTTCCAGGTTTGATGTCCCAACATATTTTGTATTTGAAAGTGCATCTTATTTTACTTCTCTTAAGATGACCGAATTTTATCTGGATAAAGGTATTATGATCAAATTGTTTGCTAATTACTACCCACAAGCTAATGGTTTATCTTAATTAGCAAAAAAATATTAATCCAAATTCTTAAGAAAACTATTTGAAAACATCAAAGAAATAGATATAATCAATAAACCAATGCTCTATGGGATGAAAGAGTTACTCCAAAAAAAACATTAGGTAATTCCCCTTATTTTCTTGTACATGGTAAGGAAGTTATCTTGCCTACAAATATTTTTCCTCTTCCAATTCAATCCGATCAATCAATAAATCAAAATTCAATTAGAGATATGGATGTAAGATGTACACATTATTAAAATTAGAGGAAGAAAGACAGAAATCTAAAGTCAACTTTCATGAACATCAAGAAATTATTAAGAGATGGTTTGATAAATATTTAGCATCCAAAAAATATTCTTTTGTGGGTGATTTGGTGCTTAAATGGGATAAAATCCATGAAGGAAAGGGTAGAAACTATAACTTTCAACATCTTTGGATTGGTCCTTTTCAATTCTCTTCAAAACTTGGACCTTCAACTTACATTTTACAAACATTAAAAGGCGAAGTGAAAATTGCCTATAAATGGGCAGGTTTTGAAGAGATGTTTTTCATATGTAAATAATATGTTTCGACAAAGTACATGGGTGTCCTTAATTTCCATTTTTCTCTTGGTTTTGTATTAAAAAGTCATTTTTATTTTGTTGTTATTCTATAATTTCAGCAATGGTTACGTTTCAAGAGAAATTTATTTTTATTAGTTAAATATTTGTTTTTCTAATGAATTTAGAGTCTAAAGATAAAGTATTATTAAAATATGGGAGGTCAATGTATGCTTATTATTAAATTAACTCTTAATAAAAGCCTTCATTAGTAGGAAAATGATTGGTTGATTATCTTATGTTATAAGAGTCCCATCACTTTCATATTTAAGATAAACTAGATTTTATCAGCAATGAATAATAAAATACAAAGTTTTGATTATTAATACATTAAATTATTTGCATAAATCAAAACAACTCTCATATCACCCTGCTCTTTTGATACCTAAATTTTCTTTAAAAAGAAAAACATTAAATAATATTTAATGATCCAAGAGTTAGAAAAGAATTTCTAAAATGAAATGTTGGAAACAATAGAAAATGCTTTGAAGTATTGAGCAATGTGATTCGTTCTCCACATTTCACTAGTTTCAATCCAACTTCTTCACCCCTGTGAGCATCACCCGATGCAATGAGTGCTAAGTGAACTATTCAAAAATCATGACAAATTAGTCAGTTACGACTAACTCTCATGGAAATGGTCATGCGTGAATGACTTACCTAACACAGTTGAATCCCAAAATGATATCTAATATAATGCACTACGTAAACCCCCATACTTAAATTCAAAAAGAGTCAAGGGATATCTAGTTGAATGGTTCATGAGGCACAATACTTGCTAAGGTTTTGCAAATGGGGTAGCAAGCTAAGTGGGCTTGATTGTGGGGAAAAACTCCACAGTTAAGCGCGCTTGAGCCAGAGGAGATCTGGGATGGGTGACCTCCTGGGAAGTCCTGGTTACCGGGTGCAAGCCCCGGAAGTGATGATTGATGCTATTTGATTCGTTCTCCACATTTCACTAGTTTCAATCCCACTTCTTCACCCCTGTGAGCATCACCCGATGCAATGAGTGCTAAGTGAACTATTCAAAAATCATGAGAAATTAGTCAGTTACGACTACCTCTCATGGAAATGGTCATGCGTGAATGACTTACCTAACGCAGTTGAATCCCAAAATGATATCTAATATAATGCACTGCGTAAACCCCCATACTTAAATTCAAAAAGAGTCAAGGGATCTCTACTTGAATGGTTCATGAGGCACAATACTTGCTAAGGTTTTGCAAATGGGGTAGCAAGCTAAGTGGCTTGATTGTGGGGAAAAACTCCACAGTTAAGCGCGCTTGAGCCAGAGGAGTTCTGGGATGGGTGACCTCCTGGGAAGTCCTGGTTACCGGGTGCAAGCCCCGGAAGTGATGATTGATGCTATGTGATTCGTTCTCCACATTTCACTAGTTTCAATCCAAGTTCTTCACCCCTGTGAGCATCACCCGATGCAATGAGTGCTAAGTGAACTATTCAAAAATCATGAGAAATTAGTCAGTTACGACTACCTCTCATGGAAATGGTCATGCGTGAATGACTTACTTAACGCAGTTGAATCCCAAAATGATATCTAATATAATGCACTGCGTAATCCCCCATACTTAAATTCGAAAAGAGTCAGGGGATCTCTACTTGAATGGTTCATGAGGCACAATACTTGCTAAGGTTTTGCAAATGGGGTAGCAAGCTAAGTGGGCTTGATTTTGGGGAAAAACTCCACAGTTAAGCGCGCTTGAGCCAGAGGAGTTCTGGGATGGGTGACCTCCTGGGGAAGTCCTGGTTACCGGGTGCAAGCCCCGGAAGTGATGATTGATGCTATGTGATTCGTTCTCCACATTTCACTAGTTTCAATCCCACTTCTTCACCCTTGTGAGCATCACCCGATGAAATGAGTGCTAAGTAACTATTAAAAAATCATGAGAAATTAGTCAGTTACGACTACCTCTCATGGAAATGGTCATACGTGTGAATGACTTACTTAACGCAGTTGAATCCCAAAAATGATATCTAATATAATGCACTGCGTAATCCCCCATACTTAAATTCAAAAAGAGTCAAAGGATCTCTACTTGAATGGTTCATGAGGCACAATACTTGCTAAGGTTTTGCAAATGGGGTAGCAAGCTAAGTGGGCTTGATTGTGGGGAAAAACTCCACAGTTAAGCGCGCTTGAGCCA
>APFE031643213.1:259617-275168 GCA_000404065.3 Pinus taeda | reverse complement strand
TTATGGGGAGCTATGAGCTCTCTACGAATCCCTTCTGCCTTGCAGAAATCCTTGAACTCGTCCGAGATGTATTCAACACCATTATCGCTCCTAAGAGCCTTCACTTCTTCCCCGACTCCTTCTCGACCAGTGCTTTGAATTCACAGAACTTTGAATATGTCTCGCTCTTCTTCTGCATGAAGAAGATCCAGCACTTACGAGAGAAATCATCAACAAAATCACATAATACATGTGTTTTGTTGTCGAAGCAACTGAGAAAGGTCCACACACATCTGTGTGAATTCTCTCAAGGATCGTCGTGGCATGACTATCCTTCTCGTGAAAGGTGGCTTTCACAAACTTCCCCCAAAGTACACCCCTTGCACTTGATCTGACTCGCAAGTGTGCCTTTAGGAAGCCCTGTAGTGATCTGCCTGCAGTATCTTCAAGGCTCCATGGTGAAGGTGACCCATCTCCTGTGCCACCAACTCGCCATTTCATCCCGGCTCACCAATCCTTCTGGCCTTGCCTGCCATTGCCTGCACATCCATCTACATTGCAATTTGATAAAGGTTCCTCCTCGAACTCCTACTTCCGGGTCTCACTAGTTGTCTTGCTGCGCAGAAGGCCTTTCCCTCGTTGAAACCACATCATACCCCTTGCCTCTAACATCGCCACTGAGATGAGATTCTTTTTCAATCCTGGAACATGCATGACTTCCTTCAATACAAAGGGTTACCAGACTCCCTCTCAAAGGAAATGGTACCAATACCGGTCGCACTGTATCTACCATCATCGCCCATCTCGATGTGCACTCCAAGATCTTTGTCCTCCAGATCAGAGAACAAATCTCTATCTCCCGTCATGTGAAAAGACGCACCACTGTCCAAGAACTACACTGATCCCATCACACTTGAAACCAAGCATGCGATCAATGAAAAATCAAGCTCAAACTGAGAAGCTAAGGCCTCTCCCCCTGCAGATCCAGCAGCTTGCTTGTTCTTCTTCTTCTGCGGACAATTTGTGGCATAGTGTCCGTGCTGGTGACAGTGAAAACACTTCACCTTGGACATATCCTGCTTCTTGCCTTTCACACTAGACTGAGAAGCTTTCTTGCTCTTCCCTTTCTTTGCTTTGGCAGCCAAAGCACAATTCTCTTCATCAGCTCCCTTTGACGAAGATCCGTCCCTGGTACTCCGCCTGATCTCCTCCTGCACAAGATCTGACCATAGTCTTTCCCATCCTGGCAACTTCTCCCGACCATTGACAGAGTCCTGATAGGAATGCCAACTCTTTGGAAGACCAAGGGGAGCCAAGCTCACCAAGTCCTCATCATCGACAGTAACCCCCACACTTCCCAGTTCATCTCGACACTGAGTGAACTTCGTGAGATACTTGGGAATACTGTCACCCTTCTCTCATTTGATGTTTCTGAGTTTATCTTTGAGCGCTAGCTTCCTCTGATTGCTCTTTCTTTGGAATAATTCTGTTAATGATTTCCACATCAAATATGGAGTAGCTTTTCCATGGAGGCTGGACACAATGTGATCCTTCACGCCTTCCAAGAGAATCCTTCGACATTTTGCGTTCTTCTTTTGCCAAGCATCAGCTTGAGTAGCATGAGTAGGCTTTGGGATATCCGTATCTATGAACTCCTTCAGTCCGTTGTCATCCAATACTGCCTCCATCCTGTCCTTCCATTCAATATAGTTTGAGCTGCCCTCAAGAGCATACTCCAATCGCAATCCGTTGAAAGACATTGCTGCGTTGTCACCAAGAAAACACTGCTGCAAATTCGAATTCCACCAGCAACCAGCTCAACTGCTTCGGATCTAAGATTCGTGAGAACGCAGTATTTCTTGTACAGAGATTGATTGTATGGGCTTTTACTGGATATTTCACCTTCCAAAGGAAGGATGAATCCAGAGGCTACCTGGCCCGATTACAGGCTCTTCCTAGAGAAATAGAATGTAAACACTTCCTAAATAGTAGATCTGATGATCAACAGCTCCGATACCATGTAGAAATTTTGAATAATTTAACACATATTCAATGGAGATTATCCTGATCATGTACTATTGCGGAAAACATACACAATACATAAGCTCCTCTACGTTGATCATCAATATAGCAGCATCAATAACAATAAAACATCAAGAGCATTCACACATTAACACCGTATGTATCCCGGGGAAAGCATCTCGCTAAAAAGCCCAACTATCTGTATATTAATGATTGAGTCATGTAACATTACAAAGTACAATGCTTATCACAAGCAATCCAGTACCAGCTCCACGTGTTACAGACAATACAGCTCAGATCTGAATCAATCACTGGCTCAAATCTCTTCCGCTGCTTGCCTGCCTCCGCTGCTCAATACCTGCACAAGAATGAATGATAATGCCAAGGCAGCCACGTCTTTCCTTGGCTAAATCACGTGAGAACAAGCTACAATACGTGCAAACTCATTGGCATACTCAATCCCCTGATTTGTGCAAGATCTGGTGCACAACTATAGTCACAACTGATAGCAATCTGATTTTCTAACACCTGTCCCTGCTGAACTGAACATGCACTGACATGCAATTGAGTTAACTGATGTATTCATTAGTTGTATTATGAGTTAATAACTGTGAATTAATTAATAACTAATTCACCCAACTCATCTCTAGTCTATTCGCCAGTTAGACTAAATACAACCAGTTTAACAAAGCTAAACTGAACACAACTCCATCAACTGCACCTCCAGTCCACTTAACTCAACTCACTTGAGTTCTAACTGAAGTCATGCATGCAAATATTCAACTAACCCATAAGAACCACATATTTCCTTCATGCAATTGCATGTGCCACATCCGTAGCTCGAACTGAAGTGCTCAAGAGAATAAGATTAAGTTTATAGTCCAAATATTATTGTGAGATAATAATATTTGACTTTTCTATTTTTGACAGCCAGTCTAAAAATAGACTTGATCACTCACACTGTGATCACTCACACTTTCATCAAAAATAGAAGTCCATCTATTTTTCTAACTTGATCAATCATCCATAAACAGCAAACTGCAATCCATAGACATGATCCATATGTCTAAAAATAGACATAGTCTAAAAATAGACTTGCGCCAAAAATAGCCTGCAGGCCCACTTAGTGAAGGTGACTCTTTTCACTAAGCTCCATCATCTTGTTGCAATACCAACAAGCATTTCTTGTTGCACACTTTTCAACACACTAAGCAGTATCAGTCCTCTTGATGTGACCTTGTTGCTTGGCACTACATGATGTGCATTTATTGCCTTCCATGACTGTTACACTGCGTATTTTTTGTGCCCAAGCCTCAACCTTGACCTCCAGAATTGTGCAATCATGTCACCTAGTTCGGCTTAAACTACACACTTCGCAACCTCAAGTCCTAAGCTCATTCCCCGATCCCTTGAACCATGCAGATGTGAAGTATCCTAGCCTTCCTTGACTCCCAGAACTATGCAGTGAGCTCTCCTAGTGCCCATCCCTTCAGCCTATCCCATTAGCTTCGGAAACTACCCAATCTCAAGGATTAGGGATTCCCCTTGCCTGCCTGAACTGTGTAGTCACTAAATCCCTCTTCCCATCCTGTCACTTGTTCCAGGCTCAATTGGTGGATTAGAATGTTTCATCTTAGATTAGGGGGTTTTTGGATTGATATCGTCTCGTCATGAGTGAATTGCAGGAACATTTACCCTAGCATGTCATTGCAAGATATGGAGAAGGAGAAGAAGGAGGGAAGTATGATCAAAGACTCTCTTGCAACTGAACTTACAATTTGATCGATTAAGAGAAAACAAAGGAGCACTAGTTTGCGACCATTATTCAAGACTTGATATAATTGGAGATTCCTCATTACCAAGCCATGCAGAGGTGAAAAAAAAACATCTTCAAGAAGGCATCCAACACTTAGCAACAAAATTTGATTAACATTTCCACATCATCAAGCAGTACATGTCAACATTATTATGTCATGTCATGTCATGAGTGGTCATATGCCACAAAACTATTGTGTATTATGTATATTGTTTTCAAAATGTATTGTAAAGTGGAAGTCCAAAGGACACAGATGGAATGTAAAGAGTCATGTAAGTTGAAAAGTCATAGGAAGTCAAACAGTAATGATGGTAGTCAAAGAGTCACCCTTGGTTATATATGCTCCCTCATTATATGAGAAAAGGATTTTTCATCTTGGCTCCTTTCACAAAGCATTAGAGAGATAAACTAGTTCTTTGAGGAGCAAGGAGTGGCTCTAATGCTCCACTACTGGAGCTAGTTATGTACATTGTAAACATGTGTTTTGGAAATTTTACTTAATTATAACAGAAGCCTTCAAGGCCATCATGCTCTTCATTCATGGATTATGAATGTCTGTAAGGCTATTATGTAGATATTTGTATTTCATGTTTATTTTCACATGTGCTAAGATAGTTGAACTATTTTTGTTGTTTTAGTACTTATCTTATTCATAATGCGTTGTAATCATTATTATTGTTGCCCCATCCTTGTTGACTATTTCACAGGATATTAGACAATTCTTTATTCATTTGTTGGTTGTAACGATCGTCACATCCTCTGTGGACTATTCCGATGCATGTTAGATAGATCCTTTTGGTTCATATGTGTCTCTTCTTGGGTGGTACTACTACCTCGCACTTAGAGGCTCACTTTTCTCCCCTCTCTGCAGTAGAATAAAATTGACACATTTACAACTGAACACTCACCAGGCACACCTTATTTCTTTTTGAAGACATCATTGCATCCCTCTCTCTTGCTGACAGTTAGAGCCAAGGAAAATATTTAAGGATTCAGCAACCGGGCCTTTATACTGGATGGGACTCCTACACCACACAATGTGAGGTCTAATTGGGACTTCACATTTGGGAGATCCCCTTAATGTTGGTGGGTCCAACACCATCAACATTTCTAGCACTAGAAGGAGGGATGTTGATAACCCCATCAACCTCAATCTTACTTCCTCTAGTCAAGGCACTAACATTAACAACAACTCTCCTACACACATTCCTAAAGTTGGTAATTCTTCTTAGCTCGAGACTGCATAACGTTACGAACTCACATACGAACAGCATCGAGACATCCACCCCATCACCCGAAAGTTTGCAAGAGATATTGGAATGATACCTGGAATAAAAACTCTTCCATATTTTCCGAAGAAGAATCAAACCACCCCTACTGGGATAATGGTTTCAATAGTTGAAGAGTTAGTTCTCGCCACCCTTGAAGAGTTAGCAGACTCTGAAGAAAACATAGAAAAACCAAAACAACCTCCAACCTTCAATGGTGGTGACGTGAAAGCATAGTGCTCTTAAACGATACTTTCCATGGGTTCGATGAAGAAGAAGAAGAAGACTAAACATATTCCGAAAAAGAAGGGGAAGACAATGAATATGACATGGCAGACCAAGATCTGGATTGGATATCTCAGGGCCCACTTGCACTACTGGGTGTGTTACACAATATGCCAAGGCAATCAGAAAAGTTCCTAACAAAGTATGACCCTGATAGAGCAATAAAGGGGGAGGACCATCTAGACAACTTCAACCTACATCTACAAACACTTGAGCTATGCCATGATGATGTTGCACATATATTGTTTTTGTGTACCTTATATGGTAGCAAAGTTGTGTGGTATCATAGTATTCCTCCGAATTCCAACTAGAAATAGAGGGGGATTAAGAAAATTTTCCTTGACAAATTTACTGATGATGAGACCCCCTCCATGTTATTGAAAGAGTTGGGTAGTCCCAAGATGGAGCAAAAGGAAAAAGTGAAAGATTTTAATCAAAGTTTTAATTGCATTATTAATAAGTTCTCACCAAAAACTAAACCTCATGACTCCACCACGATCGATTATTACACTTCTGCCTTGTCGACTAGCATTGTGTTATTTGTCAAGAGAACTGCGAAACAAACATTAACTGAAAATTATGAAGAGGAAATTGTAGTTGAAAAGAACTTGTGCACAATTAGAGTCATTGCAGACGAAGAACCAAGTAAAGACTCCAAAGACACGGGTAAAAGGTTTCAGGCCTATGTAAGTAAGGCCGAAGAGAAAGAAACTATTGATATTGAGAGTTTGACCTGTACTATCAAGACTTTGTCAAATGAGTTGGCAGAGCTGAAACAAAGGTCAAGCGAGACCATCGTTAGCAAAAAGACTGCTAAGTTCAACCTGTTTAGAAGGACTATAAATTCTGGCAGAAGCAACAACCAACCAACTAAGTCTATGCAGAATGTTGTTCTTATCATTAAGAATATCATTCCAAGAAAAAATGGCCACAATTGAATCAGGATATGAGCATTCTTGCTACGCATATTTTTGATGTGGTAATGGATGAGGAGCAGACCAATCCTATAGAAGAAAATCTAGAAGTTGTTGCAACCGAAGAGACACCAGGTGTGGGGCATGCAATAAACATATTCAATTGCATACTCACAACCCAAAAGAGTACGACTAACAAACAACCTCTAAGTGATGGTCTGGCCCAGAAGCAGGCCAACCAAGACAATTTGAAAAGCCAAGCGTTGGCTAATTCACTAGAGTTGACAAAGCAAAAAATCAAACAAAATGTGTTAAGAAAGATCAATCCACCCATCAATTCGGCACAGAACACTTAGAGCAAGTCTGGTAACACAGCGACAATAAAAAGTGCTTTTGTAAGTAATAAGAATTAGACCAACATTCTAGAAGTCACAAACCAAGTTACGCCCCAGACACTTCGGCAATCCTTCCCACTGTAGATTACAACATAGTTGACGATATGAAGAAGTTCCATGCGAATGTTTCAATGTTTGAACTAACAAAGATCATGAGCCAGTGGGTCATCCTCTTATGCGCACTTGGGCAGTCTACCGCAGGTATTGATGCTTCTTCTGGCAATGGATCTGATATGTCTTCTGGTTACCACGAATATGTACTTAATGATTTAACAATGGATACAAATACACTCCGCCCCCTTTTATGTTAACTTTTGAATTTTTCAATTTCAATGTACACAATTGCTTGGTTAATTCCAGTGCATCAGTGAACATAATGCCATTATATGTAGCTAAGAGAATCAACGCAAAATGGTACAAGACAGATGCACAAATTATTCATCATGATAAAACTCATGTCCATGAAATTGGTGAACTCAGAGATGTAATTATCCATTTATCATCCGATGAGCGAGTCCACCAATGTATCAACATAGTGATTTTTGACATTCTAGAAGCATATGGAGTGTTGTTGAGCAGAGATTGGTCCAACAAGCTACAAGGGTACTTTACTACAGACTGGTCACATTTATGGTTTCTGCATAAGGGCAAGGATAATCAGACATGGGTGAATTTAGAGAGATACATGAAACATATTGTCACTCTCTTGAATGGACAGAATGAACATGTGGCTTTCGCAGAACTTATCTTCGGAAATTACTTCCTGAAAACCCAACTGGGTTACTATCTTGAACAACCTTCCCTAGTCCCACCAGATACACAGTTGGAGCTTCTTCCTAGTTGAAATGGTTAAAATGACATGTGTACAGTTAGTAATAGTAATAATAGTGTTGACAAGGTTAATCCTCTCTATGGAAAAATACGATCCCTCTAGCCTAATGAGTGGGTATAGCAACTTAAGGGACAATCAACTAGACATCTTCCTAGATTATAATTGAAAAGTAGAACAAGGGAGAAGGCCTACCTTGCTCTGATGTTAATTCAATTTCCTTTGTTGAGATCCTCTAACCACTTGTGTCACAGGCTTGCTCCTGCTTCTTCCAGCGCTTATGTACCTGCACAAGTGACCAAGAGACAACAAAGCATACCAAAACCAATAACATCCTACTTATCTGATCAAGGAATGACAAGCCAATACATAAATGAACATATATATTTTGGGAAGATGAACCAACAGTTGTATTATTATTTAAAGAATAAAGGGGAAGCTTACAACCATACCCTTAATGTTGAAAGGCTCTCCTTGAGTGGTAATCCAAGTCTAAGCCAAGAAAGTCTCCAACACTCCTCTAAGTCTAATGAATAACCTCTAAGCACAAGCTCAACATATGGGTGCAAATGGACATAGATCAACCCAACCTCTAGGCTGACCAACCATTTGGGAATGGGAGAGGAGGAATTTATAGGCTAGGAGAGGGATTTAGGACTCGTCCAAATATAGGATTAGGCCCACATCTCAAGGAGGTAGCTTATAGGGATAAGACAAAGAGGTCAATTTGGGAGGATTCGACCTCATCTATGCAAAACCACCTCCAACTTGTCGCTCTGGAAGCCTGTAGATCACAAACCTTCTAATCCTCTTTGGAAAATTGCCTTTTTGGGATCATCACGGGTATATGAACAAATAGAGCAATGTCATCGCAGGTCTAGCATAGTGCAACATGTGTTCATCATGGTTTTAAGCCTTATAAGGGCGATGACTCTCATGTTAGGGTTTTAAGAGCTATTTCTTCAGGGAAAGTTCATGACATTTTCCAATCAAATTCTTAGGAGGGATCTGAACTATATACATGGATAAGTATATTGTATAATGGTAATGTTTCGGGAATTTTGGGGTATGTCATAGGGAAGTTCAGGAGGCATGACAAAATATTGTGTAACAGATTCCCCCTAAAGCATGAAGGCAGAACAAGGAGTGATGGCTGAGATGCTTTATGAGGTTTTGCAAGGATGAGGACACACACTATTAGGAGACCTGCAAATCAGGGACGCATATACATATACATATCTGAGATCAAAACATGGATCCACGACATGGCCGCAACCATCCAGATGATGAAGACTATATGAAAAGATCCATGGCACGGGCACAACCATCTAATATAGAAGGATCATCTGTAATCTAAGATCCAAGGCATGGATGCAACCATTCGATATATAAGGATCATCCATCATAAATATAAATTCCCACGGTATGGTCACAACCATCCATATAGCAGAAACATGTGTATAATCATGAATAACGTATAACACCAGCAACCTGATTCATATCAGACAAGACTCAGGGTCTTGCATTCCATCCCGACCTGATCAAAGTACAATTTCTAACATGTGAATGAACGTGTCGAAGTCGAAGATGCTAGAAAACCACCTGATTACCGGCCATTGATGTGGACCATTAACATGCATGAGAAGAACCACCCATAATGACAATGGCTCTCAAGGTATGAAAATACAATCCATGAATGTGATAATGAAGCTGAAGTCAAACACTCTAGGAATCACCCGATCAAAGGCCAATAGTGAAAACTTGTCGTCGGATGCGAAGAACTTGCCATTAAGGCATGCAAGCTCTAAGGTACTGAAAGGGAGTTTCTAAGTCATTTTCCTGGATAATGAGATGAAGTCGATAGGAAGTGACCCATAGAAGGAGGATCATAATGATTCCCTCATCATCAACAAAAAACAAGGAATAAAGTGGAATAATTTTCAAGACTATAACAATGACTCAATCGGTGTATAGGTAAATAACTACAGATTGGACTTCTCTTGAACATATTAGTGACATGACTCCGGAGTGTGGCAACATTAGACTCAACATAGGACCGAGGGCCATAATGACAAAGTGGAATAGTCAGATGAGAGGCAAAATGGATCACCAAAACCCGAGAGGACAAGTGACTGAGTGAGGATATCCCAAACCCGACATGATAGTAGAAGAGTGTCATGTTCAAGAGCGACATGCTGCCTATACAAAGGATGTTTCATCTTCATTTCCCCCCAACTATTTCTAGCAAGTACCTCTTTATTTTTACACAAGCTTGAAGAGGATACCATATGCTTGTCGTATAAGTTCACCCTTTAGATGAATCCATGCTAGTAAGTTTTACAAGACCTAAGAAGGAGAATCTCGTTCTAGTCATGATGACAAGTCTTTCATCGTTTTAATTTTTACAAGTCCAATGAAGAGTAACTCAATGTCTTTTTCATATTTAGAGAGTTTGAAAAAGAAAACTCCATCAGGTCCCTTTCCGTAATTTGTCTCTCGAATCCGAAAAGGTAGAAAATAATATTCAAGGCAACCTCCTTGCCATGTTCAACTAAGGTGTTCCTTTTTCATACAGTAGTCTATCTCAGTCTGGAAAATGGTTAAACTTATACTGAGTAGATGTCAATTCATTTACTTTAACTAGTTAGAAGTGACAAGTAATTGACAATCTTTTAATATTTTTGGAGTCTTGAAAGATCTGAAAGAAGACTCCACCTAGAGGAATGAGTGGTATGAAAGGATAGCAACTAGTTCCGGTCATGATGGAATTGCTTAAAACATGTAATGGTTAAGAGTTAGCTAATAAAACCACTCATCGCAGATGTTCCTTAGGTAAGGGTAAAACAACAAAGTGGAAGCCTTTGATCGACCAAAGAGAAGGTGGCGATGGAATGAACAAACCAAGGCTCATCTAGAAAAAATCGGCTGATAAAAATGGCAACCATGAGATGTAAAGTGGGAATGGTTTCATTTTTACACAAGCTTGAAACATGAGAAACTATGCTTGAGTATACTTGAGGATGGTTTCATTTTTCACAAGCTTAAAACATGAGAAGAAACTATTCTTAGATTTGGTTTCATTTTTACACAAGCTATAAACAAAGATAAACTATGCTTGGGTTTGGTTTCATTTTTACACAAGTTTGAAACAAAGACAAACTATGCTTGAGATAAGTTTTTTGCATGAGGCTTCCAAGTCTCAATTTAAGTATGTTATCACATGTTTGACCCCCACCATCTTCAATTGGTGTGGAGGCATTTTGGCGATTATGAAGCGCCAACTAACCAAGGGTAAGCACAGACACCTGAAGCAATTAAGGTTCGGTTCTATATTGGTGACCTTCTTGAAGAGAGTGCCCCTCTTCTAGAATTAATGAGCAGAAGTAACACATCCTGCCCCCCGAGATCTGAGGCTCGTGAGATGGAGCCAACTCATGCCTCGAGGAGGCACGAGTCAACATATGCATTATCCTCCACATTTCTTCGCTTGTCTTGAAGGCCAAATTCTTGTGGTAGATGAATACGCTTATGCCGACACAGATTTCAGAGGGGATCGAGATCTACCTCTGCCACCAGGCGAATAGTGGACGGACGTAGATAAATACTTGTTTTTTGAATTTTTTCAAGTTTTATGATTTTTATAAAAGTGTAAGCTAAGACTCAACTTATGATAAATGTGTAGATGTGGGACCATAGAGACCACTAGGAATTTCGCCAATAGCACGACGAGCTACCCATCCGATAGTGGGTGCGGACTACGAGGAAGGGGCTAACCCCTTAACAGAGATGGAGCGCAATCTGGAGGCAATCACTCGAAGGGTTCCAGATTATGCTACTATCAACGATGTTCCAATGTGTTGATAAAGACATACTGTGGGAGTCTCTGCGAGATTGCGGCAGCTGCTAGGCCGAGTGATCAGGGTGGTCTTGTGCTACCATGAGCACCGTGCAGTTTAATAGTTTATCTAGTATTTTACACATTTTGTAGGCTTTGAAAGCCAAGTGTCTCAGAACACTCTATTTTTTGATACTTTGATGTAAACACTCCGACAGATGGAGATATATATATATATATATATATAATATATATATATATATATATATACTTTTTTGTTCATAACATGATTTAGTTTTACAAATGATGCGAATGTCTATCAAGAACAAGATTTGCTAATGCATCAATTAATGTATTTAAATTACGTGGAATATGTTGATATGTAATGTAATCAAAATTTATTTCCAGTAATCTAGCACGTAGATACATACACAATATTTGTGGATTTCTCACTGAATAATGGTTTTTTTAATTGTAACACAATGAGCTGCGAATCTAACTTGACAACTAAATCCCTAATGCCAAGACAAACTACTTCTGACAAGAGTTCAATAACTGCACTATATTCAACAATATTATTGGTTGTTTGACCAAGGCAAATACTTTTTAAGTTAATCAGCTCGCCATTAGGGTCATAGAGTACCCATGCTACGAAAGAGAGGTTCTGTGTGTGTAACAAGCACCATCAACAAAACCAATGTAATGACCTAATGACATCCGCAAACCAAGTGGAACACAGAGTAAGATGAAAAACATATATCTGCAAAGCAAACAAACACACCAAAAAATAAAAAACACACATTAATGAATTAACACACTAATATACAAAAGCTATTACACGAATTTCACACATAATAATTTTCATAAAAATTTCAGATGGAGTCCATTTTCAGACTCGGGTAATCAATCAACAGAGAATAAAACTGGAGTTTCGTCGTTTACATGACATGTAAGCATCAACTTGGCCAAACAATAGAGTAAAACTCATAAAGGGCTCTGCCCCCATGCCCCCTGGGCAAGTGAGGGTTATGAGTCATAAGTTGAAAACCCCATTGCGATAATGGGAAAATGATAGAGACTCGGTGAAAAAATCTCATGAAAGGAAGCATGAAAGACTTGATCTCATGAGAAGGAAAAGGTGCCCCCAGTTGAAATATTTTGACAATTTCAGGGTAAACCGAATTGTCAATAGATAGAGTTGCAGTGATGTTTCCCATATTACCCTCCAACAAGACTTCATGTACCCAGATAGGTGTCTGAAGTGGAGGTGTAGGAAAATGAGAAACATACACTTCAAGACAACAAGGCATCTCATCGAGGCTAGGGAGAAAGGAAGAACGATGATGTATACCGTTCCATAGAACTTCTTCCAAAGACATGACTTCCACGATACTCTTGTAAGTGGAGAATGCCTCGTTCAAAGGATCCAGAGAATCCCAAAAACCAAGCCAAGGAGATGGCACATAAGTGTCCAGGTTTATACTTAAGATAGTACGACTTTCTGAAGCGGTCGTCGAAGCTAAAACAATTTATTGATAATTTATGTCCAATGGACTTAAAGGCGTAACTCTCCAAATGAGTCAATTTGATTGTTGATAAGGATAATCCAAGGATCCATAGAGTCTGAGATCATATTACCTGAATGAACATTCGGAGGTGGGAGAGAAAAGGTACCCATTAAAGCAGAGTCTTTGAAGAGACTTGCTCCCACACTCTCGTAAGGAATCTTAGTATTGCCCACATAAGGAACGTTACCATTGGATGAACTAGAAGAAAAGAAGAAAAGAAATACAGTTGATCAACCGTGACAATTTTTTCTTCATGAGGAAAACAAAGTACACAGAATATAGAAGACACCACACAAAACATGGCGTGAGTCCAACTTTGCCCGAGAAGAAGGTTGTAGTTGAGATTGGCATCTACAACTTCCACTTCTAATTCAAGAGTGTTGCCTTCTAATGTAATCGGTAGTTTTGTGAGAATACCGTATGGTCGTGAACCTCTACCCTTAAAGGCTTCCAAGGTGTTTGGAGATTGGTTAAGAGGAGGAGAGCCAATGGCTTTCCAACACGAAACTGACATGATGCAAGTAGATGCACCTTCATCAATAACCATTCGATGGATTGTCTTTCCTTTGATAAGGACTTGGATAACATAGTTACCGATCAAACGGGAACTATTACCTCAAAATGGGTACTCGAGCCAAAAAATAAAAAAAAAAAACATGAAAAAACACCTTGAAATCGAAAAGTGTTGATGCCGGAATAACGTTGTTGTTGTTGTTGTTTTTTTTTTTTTTTTTTTTTTTTTTTTTTTTTTTTTTTTTTTGTTTTTGTTTTTTTTTTGTTTTTTTGTTTTTTTGTTTTTTTGTTTTTTTTTTTTTTTTTTTTTTTTTTTTTTTTTTTTTTTTTTTTTTTTTTTTAAGAGTAAATTTTCAATAATTTTTCAAAAATAATAGTGAAAAACAATAAAAGCCATTTTATTTGGTGCGAAAAACACCTTGAAATCAAAAAGCGCTGATGTCGGAATAACAATTTTTTTTTTTTTTTTTAATGGTACATTTTCAACATTTTTTAATAATGACGTTAAAAACAAAATATCATGACTCTGAAAAAACTTTAAATTTCCAATGATTTTCAAGCATGACATTAACGATAAAATATCACATCTTTGAAAACCCTTAAAATTCCAACGATTTTTAAATATTACATTAATTTTATAAAATATCACTTCATTGAAAAATCTTAAAGTTCCAACAATTTTCAAGTATGGTGCTTAGAAAAAATATTTATAATTGTTTTCAACCACAACGTTAAAGATAAAATATCACGACTTAGAAAAACATTAAAATCTTGACAATTTTTCAACCGTGGAATTAAAACCAAAGATTATGACTACAAAACAATCTTAAATTTTCAAAATATTTCTAGTATGAGATTATGGAAAAAATTTATGACAAAAAAACTTTAAAAATGAACACCTAAATCAAAGAGTTATTATACCAAGAGTAATTTTTTTTCAAATGCTAAATGTATAGTGATTTTGAAATCTTACCGATAACATAGTTACCGATAAGGACTTGGATAACATAGTTACCGATCAAACGGGAACTATTACCTCAAAATGGGTACTCGAGCCCAAAAATCCAAAAAAAAACATGAAAAAACACCTTGAAATCGAAAAGTGTTGATGCCGGAATAACGGTTTTTTTGTTTTTTTTTTTGTTTTTTTTTTTTTTTTTTGAGTAAATTTTTAATATTTTTCAAAAAATAACAGTGAAAAACAATAAAAGCCATTTTGTTTGGTGCGAAAAAACACCTTGAAAATCAAAAAGCGCTGATGTCGGAATTTTATTTTATTTTATTTATTTATTATTTATTTATTTTATTTATTTATTTTTTTTTTTATTTTTTTTTATTTTTATTTTATTTTTTTTTCTATGGACATTTTCAACATTTTTTAATAATGACGTTAAAAACAAAATATCGTGACTCTGAAAAAACTTTAAATTTCCAATGATTTTCAAGCATGACATTAACGATAAAATATCACATCTTTGAAAACCCTTAAAATTCCAACGATTTTTAAACATTACATTAAATTTAAAATATCACTTCTTTGAAAATCTTAAAGTTCCAACAATTTTCAAGTATGGTGCTTAGAAAAAATATTTATAATTGTTTTCAACCACAACGTTAAAGATAAAATATCACGACTTAGAAAAACATTAAAATCTTGACAATTTTTCAACCATGGAATTAAAACCAAAGATTATGACTACAAAACAATCTTAAATTTTCAAAATATTTCAAGCATGAGATTATGGAAAAAATTTATGACAAAAAAACTTTAAAAATGAACACTTAAATGAAAGAGTTATTATACCAAGAGTAATTTTTTTTTCAAATGCTAAATGTATAGCGATTTTGAAATCTTAGTCTAAGACAACTTGATTCATTGTGAAAAAATATTAAAAATCAATTATCAAATCGACACGCAGTGTAGGTGAGCTCAACCCATTGTAATGACAACTTAAAGACCAACCATGAAATTAACACATTGTGGGGCAGAAACAATTCATTATAACGAAAAATTTAAAATTAACTATCAAATTGCACATAATGGGATTATGTTGCTAGACAAACATCGACACATACCCTACAAAAAAATTATATATATATAAGAAAACAAAAATTCAAATACTTTTT
>APFE031643213.1:201537-259176 GCA_000404065.3 Pinus taeda | reverse complement strand
GAGAAAACCCTAAATTTCTCAATTTTCTGTAATCATCGCGCCTGCGAGGAGTAAAGTGGCAATCATCGCTAATGTAACTAAAAAACCTGCGATATCATCGCGACTGTGAGGGTCAAATCCGCGATGGTCGAGGAAAATAAAAAGAAATCCAAAATCTTCAAAAACAGCTCAAGTTAACAATCTCTAGGCATCTAGCAGACAATGACACTGACTACGAACAAGCAATGACATCTAAAAATTAATGGTTGATCAAACTCGTCAAAAGACAAGGTGAAGGAAGGGAAGAAAAGGGTCATAGGCTCCCCAACGGAGTCGCCATTTTGTTGACAAGGTTAACCCTCTCTGCGGACAAAGACAATCCCTCTAGCCCAATGAGTGGGTCTAGCAACTGAAGGGACAATCAACTAGACATCTTCCTAGATCATAATTGAAAAGTAGAATAAGGGAGAAGGCCTACCTTGCTCTGATGCTAATTCGATTTCCTTTGTTGAGATCCTCGAACCGCTTGTGTCACAGACTTGTTCTTGCTTCTTCCAGCACTTATGTACTTGCAAAAGTGACCAAGAGACAACAAAGCATTACCAAAACCAATAGCAAATCCAATAAAAACCTACTTAGTTGATTGAGGAATGTCAAGCCAATACATACATGAACATATATATTTTGGGAAGATGAACCAACAATTCTATTATTATTTAAAGAATAAAAGGGAAGCTTACAACCATACCCTTGATGTTGAAAGGCTCTCCTTGAGTGGTAATCCAAGTCCAAGCCAAGAAGCTCTCCAACACTCCTTCTCCAAGTCTAATGAATAACCTCTAAGAACAAGCTCAACATAGGGGTAAAAATGGACATAGATCAACCCAACCTTTAGGTTGAACAACATTTGGGAATGGGAGAGGAGGAATTTATAGGCTAGGAGAGGGAATTAGGACTGCTCCAAGGATAGGATTAGGCCCACATCTCAAGGAGCTAGCTCATAGGGATAAGACAAAGAGGTCAAGTTGGGAGGATTCAATCTCATCTATGTGAAACCACCTCCAGCTCGCTGCTCTGGAAGCTTTTAGATCACGAAGCTTCTCATCCTCTTTGGGAAAATTTCATTTTTGGGATCATCGCGAGTATATGAGAAAATAAAGCGATGTCATCACGAGTCTGGCATAGTGCAACATGCGATCATCATGGTTTGAAGCCTCATTAAGGTGATGAATCTAATTTTAGGGTTTTAAGAGTTATTTCTTCAGGGAAAGCTCAAAACTCCAAACAAAATCTTAGGAGGGATATGAGTTGCATACATGGATGAGAATACGGTATAATGGTCATGTTTCGGGCACTTTGGGGTATGTCACAGGGAAGTGCATGAGGCATGACAAAATATTGTGTAACAAATAGTATTAGTGTAGTTCCCAGTCCTTATACATATGATATGTGGAATTTGTACTTTGATGGTTCCAAAATGCAAGAGGGATATGGCGCTGGTTGTGTTTTAATAGACCCGCTACAAAGGAAACATTTGATCTCTAGCCACTTGGAATTTGAGTGCACGATCAACACTATAGAATACAAAGCACTTATCATAGGTTTGCAAAGAGACATTGACCTCAACATTGTGATCCTAAAAGCAGTAGGTGACTCAAAAATGATTGTGTGACAAGTACGTGATACTATACATTGTGTGTCGCCTCATCTTAGAAGTTATCAACAAGATGAATGACATTTGATTTCGCAATTCCAACCTTTCAATATTATTGTTGTTCCTAGAATGCATAACGCAGTTGCGGATGCATTGGCAAATGTTGTTGCTAGGTTGTCACTATTAAGGGACAATTTTTTTGTTGAAATTCTTTATAATCCATCTGTCCTTGATTATATATTTCCAATGATGACCAAAAATTATTGCAATTCACGGTGAATGCTAATGTTTTCAAGGACGCAACAATCGATGAGGACAAGCAAGATAAGGCATTGCAGGATACAACCGGTCCAAGTAAAGGAAATTTCATCCCATAGAGTGTGGTATTGTTGGAAATCTGTATGACCTGCAAAATTGCTTCTAGGGACCTATTAATCCTAAAACCCACAGTTCCACGTTGATGCATAAGCAGATTAATTTGGGAACAGAAAAGGATTCAAAGTACATCAATCTTGGTACTTGTTGTATACCTCGGGAACAATAACCCTTTATCTACCTATTCAAGTAATATAAAGATGTGTTCGTGTGGACATACGATGAGCTAAAATCTTATGACACGTGAATCATCCAACATGTGATACCAATGAAATAAGGGGCCAAGCCATTCAAACAAAAATTGAGAAAAGTACATTTGACGTTTGAGCCTCTTATTTAGAAAGAGTTAAGGAAACTGCTAGATGCCCGAATCATATATAGAGTGCGACACTTAACTTGGGTGTCAAATTTGGTCCTAGTAAGAAAGAAGTTTGAGGAAATCCGCTTGTGTGTCAATTTACGAAATCTCAATCGTGCCTCAGACAAGGAAAACTACCTTGTGTCATCCATGGAACAAATACTATAAATATTATAGGGGTAAAAAATGTTTTCTTTTCTAGACGGTTACTCAGGATACAACTAGGTTCTAGTTTAAGAGTCTGACAGACATAAAACCACCTTTTGCACGAAGTAGGGCACGTTCGGATTCAGTAGAATGCCATTTGGGTTAATCAATGCTGGTGCAACATTTCAATGCTCTATGAACATCGCATTTTGCGGTATGATTGGACAAAGTGTAGCAATCTATCTTGACGACGTAACAATATTTTCTAAATAGAGGTCAAACTATATATGCCACTTAAGTAAAATTTTCGAGGGATGTCGCAAGTACGGGATATCTTTAAATCCCAAGAAAAGTATCTTCATAGTGTCCAAGGGTAATCTCTTAGGCCACATTATCACTAAAAGTAGGATTAATGTAAACCCAAACATGGTCAAAGCAATCACACAGATACCTTTCCTAGTGAACAAGAATGCCATGCAGTCCTTATTGGGGAAAATCAATTTCTTCCACAAATGCACCTCCGACTACGCTCCGATTGTTAAGACGATACAGGAGATGGTGAACAAGGATGCAATTTATAAATGGGATAAAAGGGAAAAGGATGAGTTTTCTCATATTAAGCAGGCTATCGCAGAAGCACCTGCATTGTACATCCCATATTTCAATAAAGATTTTTTTCTCTACACCTTTGCTTCTGACGCTTCTCTCATCATTGTACTCACCCAAAAGGATGATCTAAACAACCAACGACCTATTTCTTTCATCACTGTGAGTATACAAGAACCCAAACTCAACTACCTCACCATGGATAAACAAAATTATGTGGTATACGAGACGGTAAAGCGCTTTCGACCCTATCTATTAAAAAATAATTGCATTATCTTTGTTTTGCACCTAGTAGTCAAATCATTGCTCGTTCAACAAGAGTTAGGTGAAAGGAGAGAGAACTAGATGATTGGTTTGCAAGAATATGATCTAGAGATCAATCCAGTTCACATAATCAAGGGCCATTGTCTTTGTCGACTAGAAACAAAAGTATTTAACACAAAGGAAGAAGAAGAAGATCTTTCAGGAAGGGAGCAAGAAATTGAGATGTACAATGTCGGGTGAGCCTCCCCCACTACTAGCACAAACTCTTGGTACGTTGATGTGTGTCAATACTTTGAGCACGACACCATGCCCTCCCACTTTTCCATATGGAAGAAGAGGGAACTTAGACATCAAGCATTATCCTACTAGTTGGTGCATGGGGTGCTTTTTAGAAAGCACCACAACAGAGTAATAATTAGGTGTTTGGAAGGACATGATCCAAAAAAGGTATTGTGCGATCTCCACGATGGACTAGCCAGGGGACACTTTGTAAGAAACATAACAATTCATAAGGTCATTTGGGTCAGTTTTTATTGGCCTACACTATTTAAATATGCTCATGCTTACACCCACAAGTGTTCGGTCTGTGAGAGGTGTGCCGATATAAATAAGAAATCAACCACCACATTACGGTTTATTGCAATGGAAGAATCATTTCAATAGTGGGGCTTGGATATTATTGGATAAATATTTCCACACTCATCAAAGAAACACCGCTACATTCTTACTTCCATAGGTTACTTCACGTGGTGGACAGAAGAATTTCCTCTCAAATAAGTTAATGATTAGGAAGTCTTTAGCCTTATGTAGTAGAAAATCATTTACAGTTCGACATTCCTACTTCGCTTGTTGTCAACAATGAAACATATTTTTCATCGTTACAACTCTCTTAATTTTCATTGGAAAATGGAATTGTATTGAAACACTCTGCTAATTATGATCCTCATGGGAATAGTATTGTTGAATCTACGAATAATAGCTTAATCTGTATCATTAAGAAGACCATATTCTCTGAACATATGAATTGGAACTCCGCTTTGGTAAATGCCTTATGGGATGACCGAGTCACGCTGAAGCCTTCGCTGAAAACCTCCTCATACTTCCTGGTATATGGAAAAGAAGTCATCATCTTGCCAAACATCTACTTGCTTGCCCTCCAACTCTCACAAGAATCCCAAATCAAGCCATGTCTGTTAGTGCAACGTAGGATGGACACCCTTCGCAAGCTACAAGAAGAAAGGTTAAGAGTGAAAGAAGAAAATTTAACTTCATCAAAATCGTATCAAGAGGTGATTCGACAATAAGTCTCTAGGGAAGAACAATTTTAGTGTGGATGACTTAGTCTTGAAGTGGGACAAATTCCACAAGGAAAAAGGAAAACACAAAAAGTTTCAGTCCTTGTGGATTGGGCCATTCAAAATACACGAAATTTTTGGCCAACACACTTATCGTCTTCAATCACTTGATGGGAAGACTGATTCCATCCATGTTAATGTCCAAGACTTAAAATGCTACTTCCAATGAAGATCTGGGGTTGTGCCCTACATTGTGTACATAATCTTTTCTTTCTTGTTTTCTTGAGTTTTGTTTTGTTTTTGTCATGTGAATAAGTGTTGTGCATGAACATGTTGTGGATTCTTAGTATGTGTGTGGCTGAACTCTAAAGAGTCTTGTAACACTTAAACATTTGCATAACCTTCTGTCCATATTCCTTGTGTTGCTTATATCTTTTGGCTGATGAAGTTCTGACAAAAAATACGATCCATTCATAAGGAGAGTTTTGGTCCAACCATGAACCCTTGTCTATTACGGAAACCTCATGCCTACACTCGATATTTATGTTTCAGCGTTTTCATGCTTATCCAATCAGTAGAAGCAAAGAAAGGAAAAGCTAAATGAGCAAACCTATATAAAAGGTCTTTATATGCTTCTCTGAGAACAACCTCTTATGCTCTTAATAAGTCGGGATCCCTATTCCACCCCAAAATAAATAAGTGTCAATGCACAATGCTCTTTAAAATAAATAAATAAAGGTGAAAGAAGAGAAAGGCTTGTTGTGCAGAGAGGTGAAGCAAGCAACTCCGTCGGGGTACTGTCTAGGCTCGCTGGAAGTGGAGCAATGTTTGTGTTCCCGCGTGACTTCACCGAGGTACTGTCCAGGCCTACTTGCAGCAGAGAAACACTAGAGATGAAAAATTATACTTTGAAAATCTTAAGCTCGTAGGCTACACTACCCTTCCCAACTTGAAACATTGTGATATCGTTGAATCTTATGTTGTGTTCAACCGAGAAGGCATAAAGGGGACCATGTCTATTCATGGCATAAGTGGGAGACCAAAGTAATCTACACGATGAATCAATACTCCTTGAAGAACCAAGGCCCTACACAGAAGAAGTTGACCGACACATAGAAGCTATAATTCTACCAACGTGTCGCCAAGTGTTGTAGCTGCTACAATGCCCTCCAAAATTTTGGCCTATACCCAATTTCAGAGCCTTCCTTGATCTTGTTGGTCATTGTCACAAACTTTGAAACTCATTTCATTTGTTTACTTAGAGTCTTGTGTTCCCCTTTGCAATATGGGAAAAGTGTCATCTTTTAGCATGTTGGATGTTGCATCATGTGTATAAACTCGTTTCGGTGGTTATAAGAGGTCATATTTGGTAAAATGAGTTTTTCTAACCATGTAAGTACCCATCACACTCATTTCCAAAGTTTTGAGCATTGTCACACAAGTGTTGTCATGGTCATTGCAAAGGACATCTTTGGTGTCGCACTTGTCGTAACTTGTCGTAAAGTTGTCGCACGGAGGGAAATGCTTTGTTCATGTGTTCAAATGATATATGTTGTAGTGTCATCAAAATAATATAAGTATGTGATCACAGTCAAAGTTCATCACTGTACACAGCGATCTCACTGCTCCCACACAACCATTTTCAGAAAAAATAAAATAAAATTCCAGACCAAATAATCGAGCTTCATCAAGCCTCTCCTAAGCTGTGCACTGTGTAGTACCAGTTCTCTAGCTATGACCTTGCTACTTGGCACTGCGTAATGTGAAGTTGCTTCCTCCCAGGACTTCTGCACTACATAGTTTTTGTGTCTAATCCCCGACCTTGACCTCCAGAATCACAAAATCATGTCCCCTGAACTGGCTTAAACCATGCACTTTGCAACCTCAAGCCTCAAGCTCATCCCCTAATCCCTTGAACTACGTGGTAGCCCAGCCTTCCTTCACTCCTAGAACTGCGCAGTGAGCTCTCCTAGTGCCCATCCCTTCAACTTGTCCTACTGGCTCTGAAAACTACATAGTCTCAAGGCTCAGGGATTCCCCTTACTTGCCTAAAATGGACAACTCTGCAGTCATTGAGTCCCTCTTCCCATCATGTGACTTGTTTCAGGCTTAGTTGGTGGATCATAATGCATCATCTTAGGTTAGGGGCTTTTCGGATTGATGTCATCTCGTCATGAGTGAATTGCAAGAACATGTACCCTATCATGTCATGGAAAGATGATGAAGAAGGAGAAGAAGGAGGGGAGAATGCTCAAAGACTCTCTTGTAGCTGAACTTACAAGTTAATCGATCAAGAGAAAGTGAAGGGACACTAGTTTGCGATCACTATTCAAGACTTGAGATAATTTAAGATTCCTCATCATCGAGCCATGCAGAGGTGAAAAGAAAAGCATCTTCAAGAAGGCATCCAACACTTAGCAATAACCATGGCTTGACATTGCCACATCATCAAGCAGTCCATGCCAGTAGTGTCATGTCATGTCATGAGTGGTCATATGCCACATCACTATTATGGATAATGTATATTGTATTCAAAATGTATTGTAAAGTGGAAGTCCAAAGGACACACATGGAATATAAAGAGTTAGGTAAGTTGAAAATTGATAGGAAGTCAAACAATCATGAGGGTATTCAAAGAGTCACCCTTGGTCATACATACTCCCTCATTGTATGAGTAAAGGCTTTTTCATCTTGGCTCCTCCCATAAATCATTAGAGAGATAAGCTAGTCCTTTGAGGAGCAAGGAGCGGCTCAAATGCTCCACTACTGGAGCTAGTGATGCACATTGTAAACGTGTGTCTTGGAACTTTTACTTAATAACATAAGCCTTCAAGGCCATCATGTTCTTCATACATGGGTTATGAATGTTTGTAAGACTATTCGGCGAATGTTTGTATTTCCTTTTTTCTTTCACATGTGCTAAGATAGTTGAACTATTTCGGTTTTTTTAGTACTTATCTTATTGAGAATGTGATGTAATGGTTTTTATTGTTTTTCCATCCTTGTGGACTATTCCACAGGATATTAGACATATATTTCTTCATTTGTTGGTTGTAACGACTATTGCATCCTTTGTGGACTATTCCGTTGGATGTTAGATGGATCCTTTCGGTTCATGTGTGTGTCTTCTTTGGTGGTACTACTACCTCTTACTTATATGATCAATTTTCTCCCTTCTCTACAGTAGAAGAACCTTGACACATTTACAATTGAACACTCACGAGGCACACGTTCTTGCTCTTTGAAGACACCATTTCATCCCTTTCTCTTAATGATAATGAGAGCCAAGGAAAATCTTTAAAGATTCGACATCGGGGCCTTTATATCGGATGGGACTCCTACACCAAACGGTGTGAGGTGTAATTGGGACTTCACATCGGGGAGATCCCCTTAATGTTGGTGGGTCTAGAGTCGTCAACAGAAAGGCAGATTGAAAGACTAATAGAGAGGTGATATTGGATAAAGCAAAACAAGATAAATAAATGGACACTTAGTCAATTCTAGATCCAAAGCTAAAAGGATATAGAAACACCAAAAAAGGAGGAAATTCTAACCTTTAGTAAGGGAAATCTCATACAAGTAGTAAGTAATGAAGATTCTCTCTCTAACTTGCTGGGGATTAGGGTTAGATAAAAGATTGGAGGAGGTGAAGTCATTAAACAAGAAAGAATGGCCCTTAGTTCTTCTGCTCCATGAGACAAAAATGGGGGATAAAGAGGCCCTTCAAAAGCATTATAAGATTTTGAATGGAAATGGAATTATTTTTGTTAGCTTAAGAGTAGCATTAGGTGGTTTGTCCAACCTATGGGTTCAATCATTGCTTAGGTTTCTTGATGATCAGTTGTCCACTCATTGGTTGGATACATATTTCTTTGAATCCCCTTAAATCAAGTTCGATATTTTGTTAATATTTATAATACAAATTCGAGAAAAACAAGAATGTTGGATTGCATCTTTAGAGGATATTTTAATTTGCATCAATGGGAAAAGAAGGGGGGATCTAAAGTTAAAGATCAGTTTCAAGAAAATTTAGAAAATCTCATCCAAAATTTAAATTTATTGGACATAAAACCTTCCTCCAACAAATTTACTTGGAGTAAAAAACAATTTGTACGAAGCCATATTGCTACTCTTTTAGATAGATTCTTAATAACAGATTCATTGTTATCTTAAAATATATTTGTTTATTCTCAAATCCTTCCTTGGAATGGTTCGGATCATAGACCAATTATTATTGAAATCACTAAAAATATTCATTTTGGGCCCCTTTACTCTCGTTACTATCCAATCTAGGAAAGAATAGTGGTCTTTAGTGATCTAGTAGAGGAATTTTGGAGTGAATGGGTCATGGGAAACCTGGTGATGATCTAGGAACAAAATATTAAGTGATTAAAAAGTGCATTAACAAAGTGGGCTCGAGAATAATAGACAAAGAGACAATCCATGATACATGCACATGACAAGATAATGGAATTGATACAATCCAAAATAGAGGATGGCCCTGTGATAAATGACCTACTTAAGAAACAAAGTGAATAATTTGCAGCCTATCATAAATCATTAAAAGAGGAAGAGGAAATTTGGCATTTAAAGTCTCAAAGTATTTAGTTAAAGGTAGAAGATATGAATACAATATTTTTTTTCCATAAAGAAGAAAAGAACTAAGTCTGGGAAAATAACATCAAAGATATAACAACAAGAGGTACCAAAATATTGGACTTTGTTCAACTAAAAAAGCAAGTAGTTTGTCACTTTGGTGATTTTTACAGTGCCACGGCCCCATGTAGCATTGAAGTGAAATTATCAATGTTAGAATAGATTTTGAAATATGTATATCAGGAGTATGACCTTGCTTTGATAAAAGAGCCCACTGAAGAGGAAATTCGCTAGGCAGTATTCTCCTTCAACCTAGACAAAGCTCTAGGACCGAATGGATTTTCTTGACAATTCTATCTTAAGTTTTTGGACATAATAAAATTTAATTTTTGCAAAATTATGGGTTACACTTTTAAGAATAATTGCATGGGGGTGGAATTAACTCTTATCTTTTAGCATTAATTCCAAAAGAATTAATCCTCCTTATTTTTCAAGGTTCAGGTCCATTTTGCTTTGTAATGTCTCATATAAAGTGATTTCTAAGATTTTGGCTAGCTTAAGCCCCTTCTTCCAAAAGTAATATCAAAAAATAAAGGAGGTTTTGTGCATCAAATCCAAATATTTAATAACATCATTCTTGTTCAAGAGGCTATCAATTCCAGTCAAAATCCTGGAGAGAAAGGCATGATTGTCAAACTTGACATGGAAAATGCTTTTGACAGAGTGAGTCATGAATTCCTATTTAAGGAGAATATGGTTTTTTGGATTTTATGCTAAATTCATTCACTGGATTTCTCTTTGCATAAAATCACGTTGGATATTCCCTCGTGGTTATTGGGAGAGAAACTTGTTTTTTTTTTTCCTAGTAACGCCTTCACCAAAAATGACCCTTATCTCCCTTATTCTATATCATTATGGAAAATTCCCTTAGTTGTAAATAGGAATTTGAAAGAAGATGTGAGCACCTCCCACGAATCAGGTTTGTCAAAGGTATCAAGAGCATCAATCACTCTCAATTTGTTAATGTTACACTTTTGATGGGTGGAGCTTGCTGAATAATATGAAGAAGATTCATAACGGTTCTAGATAATTCTCTTGAAGCTTTGGGAGGTCAAACAAATTCTTGGAAATCTCATAGTTATAGATGGAATATTTCATTTAGAAATCAAAGACAAATTGGAAGAATAATGGGCTTTTAATTGGTGGAAAGATGGAAGAATTTAAGCATTTAGGCATTGATATTAACCTAGAATCACACTTAAATCAAGCTTGGGAAGGTGGTATTTCAAAATTAAAAGGAAAAATTATTTCTTGGGGGATAGATGGCTCAATCCTATAGGGTACGTTGTTCTAATCAAAGTAGTCCTTTCTGATTTACCACATTATCAATTCTCAATGCTTCTTGCTCCATAAAGCATTCTCTTTGTTTTGGCAAAAGATATTCACAAGTTTCTGTGGAAATAAGGAAAAATAAGTACAAATAAATTAAATTTGATTAAATGGGCTATTGCGAAGCATCCTAAAAATCATGGAGGCTTGGCATTAGGGATTCTATGTTAACGATTAAAGCAATAGGGGAAAAATTGGTTTGGATATTCATCACCTAAGAAGAACACTGGATGAAGGTAGTTCTCAAGGAAAACTACCTACAAAGAGAAAGAATAATAAGTCTGAATTCAATTGAAGCCTCAAGAGGGTGCTCCCCAATATGGAAATTATTTGTATTAGCATTCCTCTCATTCATTCAAGTCTATTTTGGAAGCCAAGAAATGGGGAAAATATAAACTTATGGATTGTTAAAATAATGGATTAGTAGCCACTACAATGCTCAAAGAGTTTCTTCCTGTAAGAGAATTCTTATGTGCTCAAAGGAAATTCACCCTAGCTGATGTTTCCAGTTGGGACGAGGAAGGTAATTTCACTGGATGGAACTTTGAAGTATTCCAAAAAATCTTCAGCACTTGGCGTTCAAGCTTCGTGATCAACTCATAGGATGCACACCATAGATATAAGAGAAAGTGGATCACATAGGATCAAAGGTCTTAGTTTATTCGGTCAAGGAGGGGTACATCACTCTGCTCCTCTGGTCTTGAGTTCGTCCAAAGTTCAACACTAAAAAAACAAATATGGAAAGCTAATGCCAATCCAAAAGTGAACTCCTTTTGTTGGCTTCTTGCTAATATAAAAATTTTGACAGCTGAGAATTTAAGAAAGAGAGGCATTCAGTGCCCCTCTGGTGTCCTTTTTGCCTATATCAAGTAGAAGACATCTCTCTTATCTTTCTATACTGTGATTGTGCCATAGTGGTTTGGACGAAAGCAATTGCCCCACTCTTCGGTAGAGTGAAATGGCCCTATGATTTTTAATATTTCTTCTTCGCTTGGGAAATTTTTTTATGCTAGAAGCTTTTCGAGGAAAGCTCTCTTCAAAAATTATTGGTAAGCTCTCCCAAAATTTATATGTTGGAAGGTATGTTTGACAATGAATATTGCAATATTTAATAACATGAATACTCCTGCCTATAACACACTAACGAAAGGAATCTCATTGTGTGTTGAATTTGGAGCTCAAAAGATATACTAGAACTCTTCTGAACAAACCTTAGACTAAATGGAGAAAGATTAGCTCAAAAAGTTTATAGTTTTGGACAATTTTTTCCAAAGTATAGGATGGAACAAGCCTAAAATAGATGAAAGTTGGAATCTAATACTGACAAAGGTAGAATTAAGAGCATGGAAGAGCTTGCAACAAGGATATATTCTCTATTTTGATGGGGCCACCAAATGAACCCCAGGGGTGGAAGGGGTACTCTATGGACCCAAGGAGGACAAAGTGTTAAGGTACTCATGGGGTCTTGGTCATGTGACAAATAATCAAGTAGAGATATATGGTCTCTCCCATGGGATTTTGTTAGCCAAAGAACATTAAGTGGACACACTTACGATTATGGGAGATTCCCTCCTAATCATTCATTATCTTTTCAAAGGCTCCCTCCCAAAGGAGAAATATATGGAAAATATCAGGAAAGAGTCAGGAAAATTATGGAAGATATCCCATCCAAAGCATATTTCCATGCCCTAAGAGACTTAAATAGAGAAGCAAACAAGTATGGTAACAAGGGGTGGAAATTGAAGATAGGTGAATTAAAGGTTAATGGCCAAATCAGGCCTACTATAATTTCATAATAGTGGAACAATTGGAAATTTTGATGAATTAACTTTGTAATACCTGATGTATTTGTTGCAAACCAACAGTGGGGACAACCATCACTGGTTGTTATCCGATAATGCAGGTTGAATCATCACTATTATTCAAGGAAAACCACGCCCACTTGTAAAACCTGCCAACCTTGTTATTCAAAGACAACCTAAACTAATTGCTTGATGTAGTTCCTTGTTTTCTTTTGCAGTTTCCTTTTCTATATTATGATTCATGGGAGATGAATCCTAATCCCCATTTGGGTGAACACATTTACTTTTACGATTAGGTAGCATGATTTTGATGACTTATTTAGGCATCAAACGTAAATGTAGTTTTAGTTACATAATCTCTTCCATCTGCACATGCTTTCTTTTTACTAGATATATTTGTTTCAAAGATAAATTATAATTTATTTTCTTTACTCATTTTCCCCAAAATGTAGGAGTAGATAATTAAAGAGAAGATGTTAGAATAACATAGTGAATGAGCTGATGAGATGAGCTGCTAGGCATTTTCATTATTGATATAAACAACTTCCGCTAAAAATCAAAGTTCTTAATGTTTTGATAAGATCTTGTAGGGATGTGAATTATTTGACATTACTCAAAAACATTAATAGAACATTAGTTTTAAAGGATATGCTTTTAACTTTTATGTCATATCTAATGTTTTGTTATAATCATAATGAAAATGAATAGCCAAGAATAGTTTTAGCTTTCAGATGTATGTGTTCTGTGTATAGTATTTATTTAGATCATAGCTATAGTGATTGAAATTTGAATCATGATAAAGTTCTTGTTAGTGTAATTGTGTTGCTTAATGTTCAAGACTTATGCTTTGAGCTCCTATATTATGTCATACATACATCTGGCAAGAATGCATAATATAAATGTAGTTATGAGTCTTTTAATTTTGGTAGATCTATTTACTATGAAGCTTGAATAATGTTGAATGTTTTAATTTTCTAAATAATGTTGAATGTTTTAATTTTCTAAATTTGTGTAGAGTTCGATGATACATGAAAGGCTTTCATTGTGCTTCCCCCTTATCTCCTTATTCCACATAATGGAAGTTTTTTCTACATTTCAAAATGAAATTGATATATCGATTTTGTGCAACTTGGATTATATAAAATGTTTTAATCTTAAGTAGAATGAGAACTTCTTGGAAACAAAGCATTATTGTTAAAAAAAAATATTACTTAGTGTTTGTCTAGTTTCTATTATTTAAATTTATTTAAGATAACGAAATAAACTATATATGTATTCATTCACGCATTCCGAAAAAATATAGCAAGTTTTACGATTTTTAATTTGTGTGGAATATGGAAGTGCCAGAAAGGTTTTCATTGTTCACAACCCCTCCACACTCCTCACATTAAAAACATTGACTGCCCATATATATATAATTTTATTTTTAAAAGAAATGGTTAGATTTTATTAATTCCCTTGGAGTACGGGCCAAAACCCTTACATACAAGGATAGTTCTTCTTCAGCAATGGACCATAATTGTTCACAAAACATTCGATTTCTATCTGGTCTTGTTTATTCAAGGATTCTCACAATACATCTGGTCCTGGTGATGAATCACACTTGTTGATTCGAAACACAGCCAAAAAATTCTCTCATATGATTTCTACCAAAAAACTTTATTTAAAACATTTATTTTATATATTCTCCCAAAAAAACTCCTCAAAAATTATAAAACATTCAAACATTAAGAAATTATCTAAACGGGATCTTCCATTTCTGCTTGTTCGTTATTAGCTTTTTCTCCTTCCATCACTTCCATCTGTTGCGGGGGTGATTCAACCAATGGCTGGTCCTGAGGTTCGTCTGGCTGAATCTCTACTTGTTCTCTTGGAGGATAAGGATAAAAAATACCATACACTAATCGTCACCGACTCCACTACTACATCAATTCCATCCACCTTCATCGCCAAATTCTCCATCATAAGCTGCAGACGCTCCATTTCCTCTCGCAGATCCTCTAGCTGATGGGTGATTAAGGCAAACTGTGAATGAGCTTCTAGTGTCACTGAAATTTCTTCATCGTGGCTGAAATTTCTTCCATTATGACCATTAGATATTCCTTGCCACCATTTCCTCGACCTTCTTGACTCGGTTAAGCCATAAAACCAAACACATAAAAACTCTAACTGAAATCATGGAGAAATTCAGGAATAACATGCTTCGTTTATAATGAGGAATGTCTTCTCTTACTGCACCAGTAACCATCGTTTCACATTAAATGCCCTGTCCCAATTCTGCATTTCATATCACAGCTTCTCTGCTCAGAATCCTTCACCCAACATCCGATCGTAAACATACTAGAGCGTATCAATGTTAGTAGGGTACTAACTTGCAAATCCTTAAATCTCAAATTAAATATGCTTGAAACAAGCCTCCACCTATATAGTAGCAGGAGATCCATATTCTTATTCCCCCACTTGGAAAAACATTCCTTATATTCTTGCTTGCTCATGGAGTGATCCTCCAGACTAATCATAAAAAATGGATTAGTGCCAATATTAAATAATATGCAAGGCTGCGAATCTTGCTTGTTCATATTTTCGAGGAGTCTTAATTCCCCATTTTTAATTAATTCAAGCTTCATGGAATATGAATAATAAGTGGGCCACCTTGGTCCTGAATGAGGCTACCTTCTTCTAAGTTTTATCTTTTGCTGGTCTACTCATCAACAATTTGATTATTTTCCTTTTTGATGTGATGGAAAAAATAGATTCAAACTTTTGTATTTACAACCATAATCTCATTATTAATGGCGACTGATCTTTTCCAAGGGAGTTTTTGATCTTGTGGAACTTTTGAATTATAACCATTGAATCGCCAAATACTATGAGTTGTTGAATTCCTTTTGCTAAATAAATCTTCAATCCTTGCCATAATGTTAAGGCTCCTACTTCATTATTTGTTGACCATCCTAATCCCTAAGCAAATTTCGTCGTTACTTCTTCATTGCGGCTATATATGACCCCTCGTGCTCCTTCCTCCCCCCATTATATATATATATCTATATATAGATATATCATAACTCAGTTGTCAAACCAACAGTGGGGACAACCATCACTAGTTGTTATCTACTAATGCAAGTTGATTCATCAGTGTTATTCAAGGAAAACCTTGCCACCTATAATTACCCACAGGTAGTCCATAAGGGGGCAGGATTTCACTATTGTGAGATGCCTATGGGTTTTGGGCTGTTAACATGTTTCCTTATGTCTAAGGAAGACGAACTCTTATCCAAGTAGAAGTAGTTTTAGGGTATACTCAAGTCCCTATATATATTGTAGGAATTATTATTATTATTTTAAAATTAAGTTGTAACATTAAGATTAGTTACTAGAGTGAAAAGTATAGATGTGCATATTTTGACCCATATTTTAATAAGAGAATTATTTAATAATGAATTTCTCGATGTGAAGAAATATGGGTAGGTGTGATTTTTGAGATGTGGTTGCTTTGTAAGTAAATGTTGTTAAGTAGATTTTTTATTACATGTAGTAAGATCCAAGGGGCTTGGCTCTCCTAGGGTTTTTTCGCACACTCGTACTTGAATATAAAAATGGATGTTGTTGTGGAGGGATCAACCCCCCTATGTCCTTCTCACTCCTCACCACCATCTGTAGCAACCATTGCTTTCAATGAGCTTGTAAAAATTGGTATCAAGTATTTCAAAACCATACCTAAGAAGTTTCTTAAGAAGTTGTATAGGATTCTGATATATAAGCCACTTATAATCATAACTTAGTTGTCAAACCAACAGTAGGGACAACCATCACTGGTTGTTATCCACTAATGCAGGTTGACTCATCATTGTTATTTAAGGAAAACTACGCCACCTGTAATTACCCATTGGTGGTTCATAAAGGGGAAGGATTTCATTCCCGTCAAATGTCTATGGGCCTTGGGCCATTAACATGTTTCCTTATGTCCAAGGAAGATGAGCTCTTAGCCAAGCATAAGCAATTTTATGGCATACTCCAGGCCTTATATATATTATAGGATTTATTATTATTATTATTATTTTAAAATTAAGTTGTAATATTAAAATTAGTTACTAGAGTGAAAACTATAGATGTGTATATTTTGACTGATATTTTAATAAGAGAAATGTTAGATAATGAATTCTCTCCATTTGAAGAGATATGGGAAGGTGTGGTTTTTGAGATGTGGTTTCTTTGTAAGTAAATGTTGGTAAGTAGATTTTTTATTACATGTAGTAATATCAGAGGGCCTTGGGTCTACTAGGGTTTTTTCGCACATTCGATCTTGAATCCGAAAATAAATGTTGTTGTGGGGGAATCAACACCCTACCTCCTTATCACTCCTCATCGACATCTCTTGTGGCCATTTATTTCCGTGAGCTTGTAAAAATGGGTATCAAGTATCTGAAAACCATACCTAAGAAGTTTCTTAAGAAGTTGGATATGATTCTGAAAGTCCAGGTGAATATAGGTAAATATTGGGAAATGGCTACCAATATAGCTGAAAGAGGATTGATTGGCCAATTTATATGCAGGTTTGGCCTTCTCCAAGATCTTTGAGGTTGTGGATCGAAATAAACTAGAGACCCCTTGTTAACAACCATATTTAGTGTACCATATGTGGCGAAGGTTTTTTCACCTTTTTATTTCAACTTAAAGAAGATCAGGATCTCATATTCAAGAGAAAACCTTACTTCATGAGTGCTCAGGGTCTTACTTGGATCGTTGGACCCTGCATTTTAATAATGAGAATGATGTTTCCTCAACAGTTCCAGTATCGATAACACTGCCTCACTTACCTCTTCACTGCTAGGATGAGGATACTTTGAGAAGCATAAAAAATGCCTTGGGAATATACATAGATAGAGTAGAACCAAGAGATTCAATGTATGCATGCGCTCATATCCATGTAGAAATGGACCTTGAGAAGGGCCTTTTGGAAGCAATTCAACTCACATTGGATAATTAATCTTTCATTCAATAGGTGGATTATGAAAAGATCCCTTTCAAGTGTAAATAATATCATGAGTATGGGTGTACTATTATTATGTGTGTGCTATTTCTAGTTATGGCAATATAAAATGCCAAAATGGTAATAGCATTGATGTGTATCATGTAACTAGTTTAGGTGCCAATTTTTTGTTTGTTCCCTAACTAAATTAGATTGGTAAAAAGGTAGATTTTGGGAATATACATAGATAGAGTAGAACCAAGAGATTCAATGTATGCATGTGCTCGTATCCGTGCAGAAGTGGACCTTGAGAAGGGCCTTTTGGAAGCAATTCAACTTACATTAGATAATTAGTCTTTCATTCAATAGGTGGATTATGAAAAGATCTCTTTCAAGTGTAAATAATGTCATGAGTATGGGTGTACTATTATTATGTGTGTGCTATTGATGTGTGTCATGTAACTAGTTTGGGCACCAATTTTTTGTTTGTTCCCTAACTAAATTAGATTGGTAAAAAGGTAGATTTTTGGCCATACTAGTTTGTTGTGAAGTATAAGCATAATAACTTTGTTGTTTTTATCAAAAGTTTTGTTGACCCTAAGGACTAACTATATAGTTTATTTTTGTGATTTTCCCAAGAAATACCTAAGACCGATTGCACCCATAACTCAAACAAACAACTAGAGAAAAAATTGGCATGAATAACTCTGACATCTAATTTAGGAAAGTTGAAACTAATGGTGAAATATGTCATGGTCAAAGGAATATGTAAGGTTGTTCCATTTGATGGAGTATGCAAAGTGAATATGCTTGGAAACCCTCACTGGGATACCTTTGCAATAGGGAAGACTTGAAGAGTAAAGAATCAACTAGAACTTATCCATAATAACCTATGTTCCCAAAACAAACCATCACAAGTTGGTGCAAAGGATGATTTTCCCTTAATTGATGATTTTTTTGAGTATACGTGGGCAGATTTCTTCAAGAATAAGAGTCATGTCATTGAAAATTTTATTTCTTCGGTGAATTTGATTAAAAATAATATTTTCCAAAGAATATGTGGAAGAAATCATTGTAATTTTTTAATTTTTCAATCCTATATCAAGCACTATATTAAGGACAATATGTTGATTTCATAAGCCACATGATTAAACCTATTAATATTGCTTAAGATGCATTTTAACGCATGCTAAATAATCTAGGAATGACATTAACTATAGATGCAGGGTAAATAATCTATGGGTGATGTTCGCTTCATTTACGTGGTCAGCCTCAATAAATTTTTCCGTTATCAGTAGATTAAAGGAACACAAGTTTCATTAATCTCAAAACCCAAATTTTTATTCACATTTTTTAGGTTTTTCATTATTTTCAAAGTCTCTCTAAATCTATGGTTATAACAATGGTTGTTCCTTACAATGATCTTGGTATCCTCAAGGCACATATGGTCTTTGGTTTTATGGGAATGTTTTGCTAAGACATACGTATGGATAGAATAATTATTTTGAATGTTAACATTGTGCTCCTCAATTATCACACAAATTATTACCTATTTCCCCCATATAACATCTCCCATGGGGGGAATCACCTTATAGACACCCTCGTATTGACATTGATTCATGGTGTCATTTATAGATCTCATCTTTTGTTGGATGGACTTAGGAGGTGTTGATGGTGCTGGAAGTCTGCCAACACAAGGGGGTCTCCCAATATGAAATCCCAACTTGACCTCACATCGTTTGGGATGAGAGTCCCATCTAGGAAATTAGCGCAACTACCATTATCATGATCTTAGAGATTTTCCTTAGCTGAAATCAAAGTAAGTTAGCTTTGTGAAGCACACAATTAAAATGTGTATAAATTAATTTTAGGGATAGGAAAAGATAGAGTGATCCTTTAGAATAAAATTAATAGTACCATCCTAATAAAGACACACACACATACATAGAAAGAATCATTAATTAATCTGCAAAATAGTTCGCAAAGTAACAACAATCATGAAAGTAAGTAAGGGCACACAATTCATTTATGATGTATACTGAAGCCAACAGAATAGTTAATTTTCTTTGGTACATATGAACGCAAACATGAAAGAATAGTCTTACAACATTGACGATACATGCATGAAAGTACGCTCAGCTTTGAGAGCTTCAAAACATGAAGTGAAAGTGCCAAGATACACAATTATAATGATGCATCACTAGCCCCAATAATGGAACATGAAGCCACCACTTTCTACTCAAAAGAAAGATCTTGTCTCCCATCTAAGCTTGAGAAACCAAGGCTAAAAGCCCTATATTTGAGTTATGAGAGTTTATTTATAACAAATGAGGTTACCTTTTACCTCCCATGTGACTCTTGAGCACCCTCATGACTCTTGAGCTTCCCTTAAACCTTTGGAATTCCTAGTGACTTTTCACATTCCATGTGTCACCCTTGGGCTTCCACACATTTTACATTTTCTAAATTTTGAAATTACAGAATTACATTCCACCATTATTGTGGAAAAATACATGTTTATGTTCACATTTTGGAAAATCGCAATTCAACGACTGTGACATGTGCCTCCGTTGTAATGTATCAATAGCAAGCTCTATCCTATGCCTCTATGCCTTTGATTCTTTGTGATAAATCTAGAATGCACTTCATATTTACCCTTTGAAGTGTCTAGATATGGTATTAGATCCCAATTGTGAAATTCTTCCTAACATGACTAGCTTCACACGTAACCTGACTAGCTCAGCTGCATATCGTAGAACCATGTCTTCAATTAATTCTATGTCATATTGAGTCATTTCCTATCACACGTGATCCAAAATTCCCTTGACTCATGTATGATAATGTCTTTGCATCTCACTTATACACATGTCTTATGGAAATCTATTCTTGATGAACTCCTTGAATGTTTTTTGCCATGTTAAGGAGGTGGACTAATGGGATCTAGATCACTTATTCTATATTTTATCATCTATATACAACAAGAGTTTGAAAAATTATCTTTCTTGGGTGCAGGGTGCAGGTTCTGCAGACAATGGTTGGAAGTCTAGGCACTGGGAGTACGCAATGCACCACTACAAAGGAAGAGGCTTCATGTTAGTCACAAGTCACATCTCTAGGAGGCAAGGGATGGCATGTGTTCTCACTGGGAGTGCATTTTGCACTCAACAAGGCAAGTTTTCCTGAGCCTAGTGCAAGGCACATATGTAAGAAGTAAGGGGTTGATAATTGCGGACTGGAAATGTATTGTGCACTCATGAAGAGATACATGACTTAATTTGGGCATAGGTCACATCTTTAGGAGATAAGGGGTTGAGGGACTATGACTTAGAAATGTGATATGCACCCATGAGGAAGGTGAGCATTATTATACATGCAGGGCACAGGTGTAAGATCCAAGGGGGTGAATTTTAGATCTTAGAAGTGTGTTATGCACTTTAACAGTTGGAATGAAGGGTTAATATGTTCATAGCTTAGCGCAAGTTATGAGGACAAGGAAAAACCCCAAAATAGACTAAGTGTGAGATCAAAGAAATAAGGAAGAGAGAAAGAGAATGCATAACAAGTCTTGAACATGATCCCACACACATATACAATCAATTTATTAACAAGAATACGCATAATACAAAAAACCGACAAGCATGCATTGAAACAAAAACATAACAACACATGCAAGAGGAAAGCGACACATGCAAGAGCAAAAGCAAGCAAAAGTGACACATATAAGAGAAAAAATTCAGAGTGTGACAGTTGAGAAACTTGCTCGGAAGATGGCACACTTGAAACAAAGAACGAGGGATGCTCCTTGACTTCAAAAGTTTGTAGAGCTTAAAAGCAAAAGATAAGAGTGAAATGAGATATGGGCTAGACTCTTTATATAGGGATAGAGCGCATGAAGTTAACGTTAAGCTTTGTAAGTGAGCTCAGCACATGTCAGAAATCTAGAAGATAAGAGTGTGATGACTACCACTAAGGAGTGCAACAATGTGTCTTGAGAAAATGCGCTCTCTCTTTTGATAAGAAGTTCATTGGCATGTTTGGGAGAAGTGTGCTATGAAGGAAACATGAGCTAAACATGTCATAGAAGTTGTTTCGACACTTGGATCTAGGAGAAGACTTGGATGCTTATTATACATGACCAAGCATGACTCTGATGCCTTGAAATGACATATGAAATGATCATTACAAGGCTCCAAAATTTGAATGAAGGAAAAATTTTGGAGGGTGTTGTAGTAGTTACAACAAGAGGATATAAATGACACCACAAATAAATTTCAATACATGGGTGTCTATAAGGTGAATTTTTTTAGAAAATCCTTCTTCCTATGATCCTTCCAATCCTATTAGCAACCCACTGAAAGTGAGGAAGGTAGGATATTTTCATCATGGAATGGTTGTTGGGAGATCAAGAACCTATCGCCACCCTTTCTATAGCTCTTGTGATGTCGATATTTGTGTATTTAGTGCTCTTAAAGCACTTGGTTAAGTGGTTCTTTTCTTCCTAAATATGTTACATGTCATAAATTATAACTAACCTCCTTGTTGGTTTGTTAAGAACCCTAATATTTTGAGTGGGGTGATGGGGAAAGTTAATATGAGGATAATTTCATGTGTGGTATTCATTATCGAAAACTTGATGGACTGGGTCTCCATCACAATTCTTGCCAATCTAAACATGAAGGAACAAAGTGCTCCCATTCTCTTCTACCTCCATGGTGACTTAATTTCATTATGTTAATCATTCAGATGTTCAAAGAACTTGTTGAGTTCTTCCTTGGAATGCAACCATTTCACATTCATGTCTTCCATGTACCTATTCCATCTATTGGGTTTGAGGGTATAAGAGTTGAGGTCTCTCTTTTCAAATTTCTCCATGAAAAGGTTTCCCACCATCTGTGTGAGAGGAGATATCATCACTATGCCAATTGTTTTCTCATAGAATTCTCCTTGAAAGCTAAATAATATAGAGTGAAGGTAGATATCCTATAACCTAATAGTCTCTAGATCAATAAAATCCTTGATAACTTGCATTGCCTCCTCTGAAGGATTTTTTTGTAAAGAAAGAGATTTTGTCAAACTAATGAGGATATTTTGTGGTTCCACTTTCTCATTTTTTACGAGATTTACAAAATCACTATAATTTTTTTATGGAGGAGTAAGTTTTTGTTGCTAAAGGACCTAGAAGATTTGATATGTACTTTGATAGTTAATGTGTTGGAGACTTGATTGTATTGATAATTGGTGTTAAAGGTAGCCCTCCTTTATGGATTTTCAGTAGCCTATATATTCTTGGTCTAATCCCATAGCTTGGGGTGAGAATTTTATTTATTCTTCCATTTATTTTGGAACCCTTAATTACGTTTTTGACCTCTTTGGTAAACTTTGATACTAGATTACTATCCAACTTCTTGTACGTGCCACTCATGCTAATATATTCCAACATTTTTATTGTGCAGTCCTAGTGATTCATTAACACTATAATTTATATTTATAACCCCTCACAATAATAATGTCACTATTGTTCCTCATATTTATAATAGTTTAATTTTCCATTTTGTTCATATTACACTTTGGCATTTTTCTCTTCTCAATATCCTTACAATCTTGTCTTATTACTTATTTCTATGGCTTCAGTAATGTGGAGAAGATCATGGATTTTGAAAGCTACTTACCACAACATAGTATCTTTGGGGAGAGAGCTACAACTTTCACATCTCAATAAAATGACATTATAGAAAGAAAGAAATAGAATTTGGTATAAATGACATGTTTTCTACTTTAGGACAAAGTTTTTTCAAAGTGAAAGGCATAGGGAGCTCTGAATTAAGGTTCACATAAGCCTGCGGTGCGCATGCAAGGCATGTGCCTCAGGTTTTGTTTTCATAGGTGTTTTTGCGTTAGGGCATAGGAGTTTTTTCCCATGGGCTTAGGATCATGGCTGCCTCTCTAATGGATCCAACAAAGTAAAGTCAATACTGGGACAAGAACATTATTTTCGCTGCTGGTTGGAAAGGGCATAGAGTTTTAGTTGCTTTCAATTGTGTTCTTTTAGAGAATGATTTAGTTGGAAATAAGGGTTTAAAATTAAACTATGATATCTATCCCAAATCTCATGGCGATAATACTGTGGCCAAATTTGAAGGGGTCCAGTTGGAAGGAGATCGGTTTTCGAAGTAAGTGCCGCAAGAAGAAAGTTGTTAGTGGTTTCTAGAGGAAGTGCAATAAAAAATTATGGAATGGAGGTCGATGAAATAAACTATACATTTGATCCATAAAAAGGAATGTCTATCTGGAACGATTCACCACTTCCACACATGAAAATGGAGGTTACTATTACCTCTGGCTCCCCAGGTTCTGAGACTTTTTCATCTCTCCCATCCTTGGAGGTTTTTCCTCCTCGGTCTATTTTCTTGAACCCTTTTCATCCAGAAGGTTGTTGGAAGGCAGTGTAGTAGTTTAGGAAGAAGGGTCAGTAGCTTTGCATAAATAGGATGGGAGGATACAAAGAATTTTTCCTTAGAGGATTTACAAGCCTTGGTTGAAGATATCCAATTTTCTGAAAGGTGTTAGCTCCATAGGTCACAGGTGGTTTAGAGTCAACATAAGGGTTTGGATATGGGGAAGTGAGGTTATGGTTTCAAAGTTTATAGGTTACAGGGGTTCTCGATTTTTCTCAGGGGTCAGGGTTTCAGTATTCATCATTGCAATGGCTAGGAGTCAGGGAAACTCATGTTCCCATAGGATATCTTACATCCCATGGTGGTCTTTGTTCAATTGGGGAAGTGGGAGGTAGCTCAGGACAAGGATTATCGGGTGGAGGCACACATCTAGTTTTTTCTCTGTATAATCCAAGAAGGGAAGATGTTGGTGGGGACAATTCTACACAAGTGGGGTTGAGTGAAGGAAGGAAGAGGGAAGGACTTGAGGAATACACATCCATAGCCAAAAAAGCGGGTAAAAAGTTTAAATGTATTAAGTTTAGGGTTGTTAAGGAAGACATGGTTCTTGGAGTTGATTTTAGAATTAAATAAATTATGGATACAATTGAGAAAGTGTTGGTAGGCTGAGTTCAAGGGCATAGTTATTCGGTAACCTGTCTAAATAAATGGGCAGCAGAAAACTTTGGCTCCAATATTCAGTGATTACCATCAATTTAATCTCTTCACAGAGGTTGGATAACATTCTAGTTCAGCTCAAAAGCAAAAGCTAGTTAGGTCTTATCTAGAATTTGGTGCATTGAATTGGTTCATGTTTTGTTCAAAAGATGGTCCCCCCTTTTTCAATCTAGATCAATAATAGTTAGTTTATGGGTTGGTGTGTATGTCTTCTAGGATTTCCCATTTTGTTGTGGACTGAAGATGTTTTCCACTTACTCGGAGGAAAGTTGGGGGAATTTTTGTATTTTGACATGTCTTATGAAGATACAAGGAAGATGCCTTGTGCTCAGATTTTGGTTGGATTGGATACTTGAGAAGGGTTGGTGTCTAGCTTAAACATTCATTACATGGGTTTAGTCTAACATTAGATTCTGGATTATGAGGGTGTGATGTTTTGATGCAAGAGGTGTCACCAGATGGGTCATGTACTAAAAGACTACCCACTTCCATTCATAGGAAAAAAGAATAGGAGGGAGAATGCTCTGACCTCAGCCTTTAATGGTCTAGGGGTTAAAGGAGAAGAAAGTGATTCTTTCCTAGTGCAGGGATGTGAGCAGGAAGTAAGGGTGACAAACTTAGTTGGTCAAAAGAATCTGGTGGTGGCCTCAGTAGAGAAGGAGACCTTAGGGGAGTCATCTCTCATGGGTAATATTTCTTCTCCGTGCTCAAATTTAAATTCCATTTTTTCCATGGTTGTGGACTATGATGTTTTGTTTCTATCGAATAAAGTAGATCATGTATGCCTTAACCATATTTTGGTGGTGTGTCTGATTACTTTCGAACCCGCTTGTTGTCCATCCCTTGCCCCCTATATTCCTGTTGAGGATGATTCAACATCCTCATTGGACACAACCTTTCATTAGAATCTTCAGTCTAAATTTTGATATTTCCCTCCATTGCCATTGAAGTCTCGAGGGGGTCTTGGACCTCCCTTCCCTTCTAAAGTCATAAAAAATTCGAGAGGAAGGAAATCGGACATCTCACAAGAAAAATCCCAAGCGAGTCATGACATTGGAGTCAGTAAACAAATGTCTTTGAAAGGGGTTCTTAGAGCAGTGAATACCCCTGGCTTAGGTCCCCCATGAAATTTTTATCTTTCAATTGCAGAGGGTTGGCTAGCCCCTCAAAGCGTCTAGCCATTAAACAATTGGTGCAATCTGATCAGCTAGATATTATTTTTTTCCAAGAAACTTTGGGCTCCAACTCTGATGTTGTCAAAATGTTGGAAGGTCTCCTCCCAGGGTGGTCATTCTCTACTCTTAATGCAAAAGGTCAATTTGGAGGAGTGTTCAATCAAAGGACTGTTATGCTGATGAACTCTTGGGGTAGTGAAGGAGTCATTGGGGTTGATATTTTTTAGGCAGAGCTAGGGTTTGAAGTCTAACTTGTAAACATTTATGGGCCTTGCATTTTTTGACAAACTTTCTAAGAAAAGTTTGTTAAATCCGATTTCACGTTTGTGAATAACCTGATTGTGGGAGGAGACCTAAATTTTTATTTAGGCTAATTGGATATCTATGATTAACATGCACATCGGGATTCGTTGTTTGGTTTTTTTACTCATATGTTGGAGAGCCATAATTTAGTGGATATTTACATGGTGGTTTTAAAATCAACTTGGCGCAATAGAAGGGTGGGGGAAGTTATGATCACTCGTCAAATAGATCGGTTTTCTATGAAATCGTTTCTTATGGAGAAATTTCCTTTGTTCAGGCAATGGGTTGGGGTGGGGGATGTTCAGATCACCACCTTGTATATTTAGAATTCAAAGGGGGAATAAAAAAACCCAAATCCCATTTCAAGTTCCACTCTGGTTGGCTAAAATATGAGGAGTTTCGAGCATTGGTAAGGGATATTTGGCAACATTGTGATTTGGAGGGTGGTCAATTAGTGACTATTAAGTTTGTTGAAAACCTAAAATTTTCAAAGAGGGCCACATTGGCTTGGGATGAGGAGAAATCCCATAAAATGAGGAAACGCTAAAAAATAAACTTAGAACTAGAGTTTCTTAAAGATCATGCTTGAGTGGCTTATCAGTCTGAGGAAGTTAAATAACAAATTATTTATCTGGAATCTACTAGAAGCATAATTATGAAAGAAAAGGAACAAGCTTGGAGACTGAAAAGTAGGGATATATGTTTGAGTGCAAGCAACGAAAACACACAAAAAATTCACCAATTTGAAAAAGGAAGAAGGGCTATAAACAAAATCAGGCTTTGAATAATCAGGAAGGAAGCTCAGTATCAAATTTTAGGGACTTGTTTATATTATCTACCAATCATTTAAAGTACTTGTTCAAGGCTCCTAGGGAATCCTCCCTCACTAAAGTCATTGATGTAGCTCATCATTTTCCCTTATTTGTGGATGAAGAAGCTAACCGATCCCTTATGGATCTCATAATTGAAGCAGAGCTGGGGAAAGTGTTGCATGGATTTCAGAAGAACAAAAGCCCTGGCCCTAATCGATGGCCAATAGAATTTTCCACAAAGTTTGTGGAAATTATAGGAGGTGATTTGCTAAAAGTTGTGTTAGAATGTAGAAGATCAAGTAGAATGTTTTATGTTTTCAATGCCACCTTTATTGCTCTAATACCCAAGTTAGATTTCCCTATTTCTTTTGATGGCTTCATACTGATTTCATTATGTAATAGTATGTACAAGATAATCACCAAGGTTATTGCAAATTAGTTGAATCCAATCCTCTCTCAGATGATTGCAAAGGAACAATTCACCTTCCTACAAGACATGAAAATTCATGAAGTAATAGGGGTGGCTCATGAGGGTCTTCATAGTCTATAAACAAAAATGTTAAAATGTATGGTTCTCAAAATTGAGTTATCTAAAGAATATGATAGAGTGAGTTGGCTCTACATTAGAATGATCTTAACTCACCCTGGTTTTGAAGTAAACTTTATCAATTGGATCATGTGTTGTATATCATATGTTTCCTTTGTTGTGTTGATTATTGAATCTGCCACATATTTCTTCCATGATGAAACTGATGCCCCTTATCCCCTCTTTTATTTCTCTTGGTTGCTGAAGGTCTAACCGGCATAATTGGGGAAGAAAACCTAGGGGAGTATTTAAAGGGGCAACAGTGGTAGATGGCACATCTATTTCGCATCTCCTCTTTGTTGATGATGTTTTTATTTTCAGTGATGGTTCAAGAGGAGACTCAAATGTGATTAGAGATGTGCTTGCCTTGTTTGGGAATCTTTGGGAATGGAAATCAATGGTAAAAATATTGTTTGACTGTAATTGGGTGCACGCGAGATGAGCTTGATTATGCACGAACTCTTTTTTCAATTTAGATTATTGGACTTTGATGACGATTTAAAATATCTTGGTTTTCATTTAAAAATAAACTAGTAAAATAATGTTGATTGGTAGTGGTTATTATCTAAGAAAAGACTAAAGGGCTAGAGTTTTAGATGGTTGTCTCGAGTAGGAAGATTGGTCCTTATCAAAGATGTCTTGGAAGCCATCCCAATTTTCTTGATTTCTTTGTCTTAGATCCCAAAAGGAATTCTTAATAGGATTTAGAAGTGTTGCAACAATTTCTTATGGCGAGGTTCAAAGGAAGATTTTTCTTTTCCTTGGGGTAAAATGGGACAAGATTGCAACCCCAAAAAAGTGGGGTGGGTGGGGGTTAAAAATCCTCCACTGCTTCTCAAAAACATTAGCCACCAAAGTGGGTTGGAAATTTATTTATTCTACAAACATTTGGATGGAGGTAGTGTATAGAAAGTGTGTTTTCCCAAGGACCCTTGAAGACTGGATTATAAATTCAAGTTGTAGCCGGTGAAATGTTTTAGCAATTTGCGAGGTTGTTTCAGAATCTTTTTCAATGATAGAGTAGGGTTTGGCAAGGAAGGTGGGTGTAGGGGATTGTCTGAGAATCGGTCAGGACCCATGGATTAGGTGTAGAGACATGTTTCATTTTCCTCTCAAGTTACTTGATTTTTTTTGTTCCTAAGGCAAACACACTCTGAATCAAGTAGTTGATCCATATTCCTTGTCTATATGGGCTCAGGGTTGGATGAATCCTCATGATAAAAACCTTCCATAAAAATTGCATATGAGATGGACTAACCATACTGCAACCTCAAAAAGTTCTCGTGTGAGACTTTCAAACTGATTGAATGAGTTGCAATGGATACGTTTGCCCTCAGGGGAATATCGACCTACGGAGGGATACCTTTTTATCATTGCAGACAAAGAACCAAAGGTATCAACGTGGTGGTGGAAGTCGATCTAGAGATTAAAATGCTCGGTAAAAGTCAAACATTTTCTCTGGAATTCGATAGAAAAAAAATTTCCCTTTGGAGAAAACCTAAAGAAGAAAGAAAATTGGACCTAGTTGGTGCTTGTTATGCAGAGATGTAGAGGACTCAATATACCATATTCGTTTTTCTACCCTTTTTTTATTCAAATTTGGAAAGAAGTATGCAACAATATTTCATTAACTTGGCAGTGGAAAGGGGCCTCTTTTATGGATGTCTGGCAGAGCTAGTGGAATACAATTAATCCTGCTAAACTAAGGAATCTTCCCCTAGTGATTAGTTGGGGAATTTGGCTTTGTAGGAACCATAATTTTTTATGGATAAAGACACTCAGTAGGGAAATATTGTTGCATAGGTACTCACAACTTATGAACTCATTCCAAATGATTATGAAAGAATCAGAGTTTGTGATATAACTAAAGAAAGGATTGATCATTCTTGTGCTTGCGCCTATTTTGATGACTCTTCCTAGGATGGTAGATGTGGTGGAGGGGATATTTTGCACATTAATGATCACCATTATTTCCATCTCAAAATTGTTCTAGGTTGAGGATCAAATAATTATGAAAAAATTATGAGTCTCAAACTTCTTTTGCTTTTCATTGTTGAGAAAGGATGCCATCAGATTCATATATTTGGTGATTCTTGCACCGTGGTCAACTGGTTCAATGAATCTTCTCAATGTCACATGCACACACTAAATCCTTTATTGGTATATGTTTTGATGTTCAAACAAAATTTTGACAATATTACTTGTCACCATATTTACAGGGAAAGAAACATGGTTGTTGATGGACTATCAAAGGAGGGCACGCAACAAGCCTGGGGGACATGACAGATTTAGGAACAAAGGGAAGGTGATCACTTCGAGTAATATCACAAACCTCTTATAAACATGCAACATATAGCAATTGATCAGAGATTGGACTAATCACTTTTTTGTTTTACTGGATGTAGCTCGTGTTTTTGTACAATCTTATGTATGGAATGCAAATATGCAGACATATCATGGTGACCTCCTACAGTCATATATAGGACATTGTTTCTTGTTATATTTTAATATGATGTTATGCATATAATTTTTTGGTTTTTTTTCTCATAAGTCTATAGATTCCTTTAGTAGACTTGCATTTGATGGACAATTCAACATGTAATTTTCATTTCATTATTAATGGAAATTATGATTTTTCCTTTTTAGAAAAAGGACAAAGTTTTGTCAACTAATTTTTGGGAAAAAAACTATATATTGTTTACACTAATTGCTAGATATTATTCTAATTAAAGTTGTCTAAGATGTGTCTTATATTGAGAAATGGAGTCGGGAAAACCCTTGGTTAGATATATTAAAACCTTTGTATGAATTATATGGGCTCGCCTTTTGAATCAGTAAAGGAAGAAACTGAATGTAAAAAGTCATCCTTATAATATGATGTGTCACTTCAAAGAGTCAAAGGTGTGCAACTTGTTTTAATCTCTCAAATAGGTGATTATTCGTAGGAGAGATGTTATCTTTGATGATAATACCTCATGTGACACTCTATTAAACTCCTCCTCTAGCTTTCTTAGCAGTGATCCTTTGAAAATTTTGTATAATTCTTGATTGATTGACTACTTCATATGACTATCAATTGGATAATAAACTTGCAACCAACTTTCCACAACAAATTCGATCACAAGTTTTGGAATCCTTACTTAGTCAAGTATTAATGGTCCTGGTATAAGAACTCCTTCAAAAAAGGGGACTTGTCTTCCTATATGGGTAACTAAGACAATTGAAGTTATTGGATCTCATGTAGGATATATCACTAACACAAGAAAATTTGGAAATATTTTTTTTTTAACAATGTTGCTCTACTAGTCTGTGTAATAGAGGCATGTGATTTAGTACATATATAGATGCACATAGTTGAATTGAATAGAAGAATGTCATGGTTGGCGTGTATCATTCCATGATGAAGAATACAAAATGGGATTTAGTCCCTCTACCATTAGAAAAGAATTGGGTCAAGCACCAATGGGTATAGGAGACCATATTTACATTTGAAAACAATATTCAAAGAACAAGACTCCTTCGGTAGAAAAGGAGTTTTATTAGTAAGAAGGAATGGGATACATTGAAACTTATGCCCCTATTAAAAATAAGAATGATTTTCAATTGATTCTTTCACTTATATCTTGTTTTGGATGGGACGTACATTAAATGTATGTCAAAAGTGTTTTTTTACATGGTGACCTCACCAAAGAGATTTATATCAAGAAACCCCCTAGATTCAAAAAGGATGGTAATCTTTGTTATTGATTGAGTAAACATTTTCATGATTTTAAATAGGCCCCTAAGGCATGGTATGAGAAGATTGACTACTTTTTCACCATTCTTGGTTTCAAATGCTTTGAGATAGATCACAATATTTATGTATTGCATGTTAATGCTGAAACATTATCCATTTCTTTGTATGTGGATAATTTATTCATTTATGGAAGCAATGTTGATTCAATTTTGGGTTTGAATATATAATTTTTTTTTCCAAAGAAAAAAGCGAACTTTTTATAAACAAGATAAAAAGTTACATTGTATATGCCCGGGCATTCCTTTTGCTGTTATGATGATATCATAAAGCTACTGTAGAAAAGTGACTGTCTTTTCTGTACAAAAGCTTGTCAATGTATCTTCTGAAGGCGTAAATCTCATGAACAGTTTACGTTTCCAGCAACAAGGCACTAAATACATTCCGAAGGAAACGTTATCCATCAAGAGGTCTTGGTCCCATATCTAATTTCCGGGTCTCCTCATAGGAGGAAAACAACCCAACAAAAAATAGATACTAAGAAAAATTTTTAAACTAGTTTTTAAATATATAACAACAGTCCCAAAAAGATAACTTGCATTGTGAACAAAACTGATGGAATAAAAAACTAAAATAGCATCCCAGAAACTAGATGTGTGGAGGCTGGTCTGACACACGGATCTGTCCATGAATCTCCTCTGCTACTTTCCAGCTGCCCAGATCCTGCTGCAAAAGTTCCTTAGAAAGTTTGTCTGCTGATACATTGCTCCCTGTAGATATTGCATAGTAAAAACACATTAAAAGAGAGCTTTAAAACCTATATTTCTTCTAATAAAGGTCTCAGCATATAATTTTGGCAATTACTTTGACCATTAACCCATTTTATGACATTTAAAGAGTCTCCAAAGATCTGAACCGTGTAGATGTTCCTGTGAATGAGCCAACAAAGAAGTAGTTTTAGGGCAGACATCTCTGCAGAGTTATTTGATCCAGTGCCTAGACCCACTGAAGCTTTTAAAATCTGATTTTCATTTAAGTGAATAATCATCCCTGCTCCAACTTTATTATTCTGAGAAGCCCCATCAAAATAGGTCCATGGGACGCCTTCTTTAATATGTTATTCCCTTATCTGTCTGGGGTCTCCTCGGTTTCCAGAATATTTGAGAAGATAGAAGTACATTGTAATGCTATTGATTCTATTGAGGTTTCCTTGTCCAAAAAAATGCACCTGTTCCTTGTGATCCAGACCCCCCAACAGATGATGGGAATTAGATTCCACATGTTCCCCTTAGGATGCTGTCACCACCATTTGTCCCAGACATCAGGAAAATTTTCTCCTTCCCAATCTACCTGTTTTTTGATGAGTTTTCCAACCTCTGCCCACACATTTTTAATAGATGGACAAGCTAAAAATAGATGTCTAATGGTTTCAGATTCGGATTTGCATAAGGGACATCTCCCCGGTCCTTTCTTATATCTGGATTGAAGAGTGTCCCAGGTAGGAATTTTCCTTTTGAGGATGCACCAAAAGAATAATCTGGTTTTCGCTGGGCATTTGAGTTTCCACAAAAGCTTGGCCCACCATTCCAGGTCTCCTCATCCTTTTTTTGACATTAAGAATTTATACCCGAATTTTGGGGAATAAGATCCAGATTCTGCATGTGCCCATACCAGTTGATCCTGTCTGCCTTTCAGCCTTACATTTGATCTGGATAGTTCTTGAGTATAAGCCTTCCACTCATTCCATGAGATAGGTTTGAGATCTAGTTCTTCTCCAGTTTTCCATGCTTGACCCCATATTGTAGAAAAGATAAATTTCTCTACCTGACTTAGGAAGAGAATGCCTTTGGATTTGAGATGTCTGTTTAAGCCAGGGGAAAGGGAAAATTTTTCATTACATCCAACCCAGGGGTCCTTTCCTATCCTCATATTTTCCCCATTACCAACCTGCCAGGCCAAACCTTGTTCAATCACCTTGAAAGCCTCCACAGTAGCTTTCCAAACCACCGAAGCATTTTTATCTTTCTTGTTTGGGTTCCTGATCCATTATTCTAAAGGTATAGGGTCTATGTATTTCCTCTTCACCACTCTCATCTAGAGGTTTTCCATCTTAATAATTCTCCATCCCAATTTTGCTGCCAAAGAGAGACTGAAATCAGGGAGATTTTTTATCCCCCATCCTCCCCACTCTTTAGGCCTTGCCACTTTCTCCCAAGCAACCCATGGAAGAACAAAGTCCTCCTTTGAACCCGCCCAGAGAAATCTGCTACAAATCCTTCTTATCTTATCCAGTATCCCTTTTGGAACCCATGTTAACGTTGCCCAGTATATCGGCATGGCTAGTAGCACAGATTTGATTAAGGTCAATCTACCTACTCTAGACAACCATTTGAAACTCCAATGCGAAATTCTGGCTTCAATTTTTGTAATAAGGCAATTCCAGTCTTGTTTCTTATAGGAATTTGGCTTCAACCAAAAACCTAGATACTTGAAAGGATTCTCCATGTTGAACACATCAAAGGGAAGAATTGAAGTGATATGGGATTTCTCGTGCCTATCTAATCCTTCAAGAATTAATTGTGATTTCCTGTAGTTTATTTGCATCCCTGTCGCTTTCATGAAGAGGTCAAGAATATTTTTTAGTTCCTTGATTTCATTCATATTTCCATTGAGAACACTAATATATCGTCTACAAAAAGAAGATGGGAAAGGGTTTGAATATATAATTAATAGATACATTTGAGATGATTATACTTGGTTTGTTTCATTTATTTTGGGGTATTCAAGTCTTACAATGGGTGATGGTAATTTTGTTTCTAAACCCGGTATGTGCTAAAATTTGTATAAAAATTTAGAATGGAATATTGTGAGCCACGTGCTACACCTCATCAATTGGCAGTGAATCTAACTGACTGTGGTTATCTAAAAGTTTATGCCACACTTGATCAATAGCATTTTGGTAGCCTTATCTATTTAACTCATAGTTGAATCAATATTCTCTTTATTGTTAGTGTGGTTTCTTGGTTTATGTAGGACATGTAAGAATGTCACTTAGATGTTGAAAAGAGAATTGTTCATTATATTAAGGGTACTTAACAATTTGGTAAAAATATTATAGTGACCAAGTGAAGTGGTTAGTTAATACATCAACTTCGATTGAGTAGGAAATGGCAATCAAAGGAAGACTAAATCTAGTTACATGTTTCATCTTGGTTCTAGACCCACGGTTTGGTCTTGTAAAAAACATAAGTTGGTTCCACTTCCAACCATAGAAGCTAAATGTTGTGGTGTGATGCATCATGGTGTGGAATTCATATAGATTCAACCTCTCTTGGATGAACTTGGTTTTCTAGTTAAGACATTGATCGTGGGATATTTCGATGACCAAAGTGTAACAAAGGTTGCAAAGAATCATGTTGCACACAATAAGATGATGAATGTGGAGCTTCTTGCTATTACTTTAAAGAATTGATATAAAAATGTTGTGAATCCTGTTTATTGTAGGACAAATGCTTAGCTTGTTTATACATTTGTGAAGCTTTTTGTAAAAGTTAAATTTGTTAAGCTTTGGGCTATGCTTGGGATTCAGGAAGTTATAAACATGAGGGTGATATATATGAGTAATTTCACTTCTTGAATCTCCATAACATTGTGTTGAAGGGGTACTTTTGGAACAACATGCTAAATATGTTCAACACACATTTGGATTTTTTGAAGATGGTGAATGGACAATTGAAATTTGACGAGAGGGTTCAATTGAATAGTAAACTGGGCATTTAAATAGTTGGGCAGTAAGACTATAAAACAAGGAAAAAGTCAAGGAGATCATTATGTGCCCTCAAAAACTAAGTGGGGCTGGTCTTTGTCACTTGAAGGGAGTTGGTTACATATTGGTGTTGTATAATATGACCTTAGGGGACATTGTATGTTAAACACACACGATATATGTTGTGTATTGAATTTTGTTGGTTTCTTATACTTCTAGGTACCTTAAACTATTCCAAATTTTCTTAAGTGTTTTAATGGAGTCTCTTATCAACCGAGCAGGTGGGGGTTGGGCTGTGTCAACCCTTCAACCTGACGTAACTATTTCAAACCAAATTTTGATTGGAAGTTAGTCCTTCCAATCTGAGAGGGCTCTCTCAATATTTTTAAAAAATGCAGATGGCTAACTCTGGTTTTCTATGTGAATTTTCAGGTGAAAGAGTGTGAGGACAACCACCATTGGGCATGGAGTCAGTTAAAGAAAAACAACAACAAACACCATTTTTTTATGGAAGTTGAGGCATCTTTGGTTTACTAATGTCGATAGGAAATTCATAGTAATCAAAAAAATTTGAAGGAAGTTGGAGCAATGTAACATTGAATTCCAAGTAATCAAATAGATGAGAAAACTAATAACAAAAGAGGAGCATGATAGAATGGGATTGGAATGGGAATGAATCTGAGGTTAAAACAGAGTATGATGCAATTATATTTTCTATTAATTGAAAATAATACAACAGTGGTCTTCTCACTACATTGATCCCCCTCACATAGAGTTGAAAATCTACATATTTATAGAGAAGAGATCCCATTACATATCTTGCCACTTGGGCCAAATTAGATTCATTATTCTAGAGACCTATTCCTACCTGATTAATAAAACTTCGACACTTCATAGGGATTTCTGTTACAATAGAGTTTGAATACAAATGGGAGTCATATGAACTATTACAATAATTTAAAACGCGACACTGTATTTGTGGAAACTTGAACATTTTGCTTTTGAATCTGTTGTGTTGTTTGATGTTGAAATGTGTTGAAAGTGCCTCGTTGTCTCTGTTTCTTGCTGTCTCTTTGTTTCATTGCCTTCTGTTTCTTACTACCCTGTGTTCTCGTGCTCTATTTGATGACCATGCTGCTGAAGAAATGCCAAAAAATACCGTCGCTGTCTCATAGAGAGGAAGCATAATAGATACTTTAACGTTCGTTGATTTGGGCTGTTGATCTAAGCCTTTTTTACATCAAAATCGTAACATGGGAGAGGGCCCTCTTAACACTGATTTATGGTAATTCCCTGATTTTCTGAACGTGATGATTTATAGAACGTATCACATAAAATATCGCATTCGGGACATTCTCGCACATCGCAATCGCAAGTCGGAAAGGACTTCGAGGAAGAGGAACTTAGACTGTGTGATGCTCGATTGTGATATCGCAATCAGTGGGAGAAGGGCTATCACAGTCAGCAATGGAACAAATATCGCAATTGGTGAGGCAGAGGAAAGAATTGCGATATTGCAATCAATGATCAAAGTGGTAGTTGGACTTGGATATAAAAATCGGCAGAAAATTGCTATATCGTAATCATCGGGGGAGGATTTATGCGATATCGCAATTGGCGGGGATGAATTGCGATATTGGCATAGGAGTGGTGACGGGTTTATGCGATATCGTAATTGGCGGCAAAGACTTGCGATTTGTGATATCGTAATCGCAAATGGAGGAGGGACACGAGTGAATATGGTTTTGCAAAAGGGAAAGGGCCGACTGCGATATATACTTTGAGTCCCAAACTTTAAAAGGACTGTGGCATGCTTATTAATGCTTTGAAGTATTTCAAAGGGGAATGTGGAAATGTGGCTAGAGTTAGATTGGGTTACGGCTAGAGTTGGAATGGTGAATGCAGTTAGAGTAGGAATGGGTATGCGGCTAGAGTTAGAAAGACAAAGGATGAAATGGGATGAGAATATGGGAATATGGGAATTTCTCAAAAACAAATAGATTAGACCTTTTCTTCCTCCTTAATTCTCCAAATGCGAAGCACAACAACCTCTTTCAGAAAAAAAATAAATAGATATATGCAAGGATCAGTGGTGGAAAACCTTAACTAATAAAACTAAAATTTATTTTAGTGTTTATCATGTATAACGTTGGCTCCAATGGGGATGTTGCGCCCCCGTGGTGTACCAAAGAGCCAACAGACCAGTTTCCTGACTATTGGGCTAATCCCAATATGAAGACCACATTCAAACCCACTTCACCAAACTAAAAAGAAAACCAGAAACCAACTGGAATTAACAATTGCAAAATGTAACCTAAAACTGAAGGAAATACTTGTCCAACAAGCTTATTTATGTCCTACTCTAACATATGAAAATCCACCTGTTTAATTCAAGTAATATAAAATATCCAGTATAACCAGTCAAAAAACAGATCCAACACCCTGGTTGCTTGACTGTGCTTGAAAAAAATCAGTAGTGGATCATACATGGGCAACTCAGAATAAAAACCGAATCCATCATTTGAGCTTGTAAATGGAAGAGACTTCACCTTCATTGATGACTAGAATAGAATTGCGGTACAACTCATCTTGAAAATCTTCAAGCTACTGATCTGCAAGTAATGGAGTCATCATGAAACTTCGATCTCCAGTATCTTTTAAGAGTGGGGTCACTAGGGTAATATCACAACCTTCATAACTTCTAACCTATTACCCTCAGAAATTAGAAAGAAGAGACTCGAAGAGAATCTCGGAAAAAGGAGATTTTCGGCTCCTGATAGATGCACCAAAATGTTATCAACCGGGTTGGCGGGGGTCAGGTTTTGTCAACCCTTCAAACCAGCGTAACTATTTCAAACCAGCTTTTGATTGGAAGTTAGCCCTTCCAATCTGAGAGGGCTCTCTCAATATTTTTTAAAAATGCAGATGGCTAACTCTGGTTTTCTATGTGATTTTTCAGGTGAAAGAGTGTGAGGACAACCACCATTGGGCATGGAGTCAGTTAAAGAAAAACAACAACAAACAACACTGTTTTATGGAAGCCGAGGTATCTTTGGTTTACTAATGTGGATAGGACATTCATACTAATCACAACAGTTTGAAGGAAGTTGGAACAATGTAACATTGAATTCCAAGTAGTCAAATAACTGCGAAAACTAATAACAACATAGGAGCATGATAGAATGGGACTGAAACCATAATGAATATTAGGTTAAAATAGAGTATGCTACAACTATGTTTTCTATTAACTAAAAACAATACAACAATGGTCTTTTCACTACAGTGATCCCCCCAATGCAGAGTCAAAAATATACATATTTATAGAGAAGAGATCCCATTACATATCGTGCCACTTGGGCCAAATTCGATTCCTTGTTCTAGAGACCTATTCCTACCTGATTAATAAAACTTTGAGACTTCATAGGGATTTTTGTTACAATAGAGTTTGAATACAAATGGGAGTCATATGAACTGTTACAATAATTTAAATCATGACACTATATTTTTGGAAACTCGAACATTTGGCCTTTGAATCTGTTTTGTTGTTTGTTGTTGAAATGTGTTGAAAGTGCCTCGTTTTCTCTGTTTCTTGTTGTCTCTTTGTTTCACTACCTTCTGTGTCTTATTGCCTTGTGGTCTTGTGCTCTGTTTAATGACCATGTAGTTGAAGAAACGCTGAAAAATAACCTCGCTATCTTATGGAGTGGAAGCAAAATAGATACTTTAACGTTCATTGATCTGGTCCTTTGATCCGAGCCCTTTTTACATCACAATCACAACACAACAGAAGGTCCTCTTAACACTAATTCATGGTAATTCCTCGATTTTCTAGACATGATGGTTTATAAAGCACATCACATAAAATATCACATCCGGGAGGTTCTTGCACATCACAATCGCAAGTCTGAAAGGACTTCGAGGAGGAGGAACTTAGACTGTGCGATGTCTAATTGTGATATCATAATTGGCAAGAGAAGGGCTATCACAATCGGCATCAGAACGTATATCGCAATCGTAAGCACAGGGACACGAGCGGATATGGTTTCAAAAAGGGGAAAGGGACAATTGCGAGTCCCAACCTTTAAAAGTATTGCGACATGCTTATTAATGTTTTGAAGTATTTCAAAGGGGAATGTGGACATGTGGCTAGAGTTGGAATGGGTTACGACTAGAGTTGGAATGGGCGAATGCGGCTAGAGTAGGAATTGGTATGTAGCTAGAGTTAGAAATACAAAGGATGAAATGGGATGAGAATATGGGAATATGGGAATTTCTCCAAAACAAATAGATTGGCCCTGTTCTTCCTCAATTCTCCAAATGTGAAGCACAACAACCTCTTTCAGAAAAATAGCAAATAGATGCAAGGATTAGTGGTGGAAAACCTTAACTAATAAAACTAAAAATTATTTTAGTGGTTATCATGAATAACAGAGTCTTTAGACATCAACTCTTTGTGAAATATCTGGCTATTTGATTTACTTATTTCCCTAGTACTCAAAGAAATATAACTGGTCAAATACTTGCAGAGATATTGCATTGTTTGAAGCAATCAATATCCTTGTATCAGATCTTGAGTTTTCAATTATTCTCATATATTTTGAGATTCTTAGCTCATTCTTGTCTGATCTTAATAAAAAAATGAAATACATCATGGGCGGGACATGTCCAATCCTCATTACATAGGATTGCAAGTTATTTGATTATTACTAGTTGTCATACTAATGAACCTCTTATATTGAATAAAATATGGGATTTGATCATACCACCTCTCCTTAATTTTTTTATAATTAAACGATTTCTCTTTCAAATATTCTTTCTTTAAAAGATTCGTTAATTTTGAAGACCTTCTCTACTTATATTATTTATTTACTTTTTTGCTTCAACACTTAATCACTCTTATTAGATAAGATTTTATTGTTCTTTATTTCTCAATGTGTGTGTGTGTGTATCTTAATTAAAAAAGGGTAAGTTATGTATATTAGTAAGGGGTGTGGTCTACCTGATTCCCTCATTTGGATGCTTTTGGAGCTGAGCATGCAACTTTGATGCACTCTTGCCAACATTTGGAGATTGTTTGCTGATTTGTGTGACAAAACCAAACCTGGCTCACGATTTAATAATCCAGAATATTTGGAAAATAAATATATCCATTGAGGACAAAATAATAATATATAAATGTATGAGAATGATATGATATAATAGTACAATGGGGCCTCGTATATATTTCTAAACAGAGTGCCCTTTCTTTAATCATCATGCACTTTCATTATACTAATTATTACTTGTTAATTATTATTTAATTATGAGTTGTGATACACATATATAATATATATATATATAATAGTAAGTTATCCTTTGATCGCAAAAGTAATCCTGAGGAAATCACAAGATTTGAAGTAACCCAAAGGGTTATAAATTCCATGGTAGGCTTGAATTATTCTCTTGAATAACCTTTCAATAGTTTTTTTCGTATTGGTTCATTGATTCTATTTTGGGCATCAACAAAGAATTCTCGTTATGGCATGGATGGATGATAAAACTAACAAACCCCACTTGTAAAGCAAGTAATAAGTGGTGTTCTCACAGTAAACCTTTATGGAATTTTACTAATAATAAGTGCAATTCAAGTTTTGCAGTGTCTTCCACTAGGAAAAAATACTTGTTCTATAGACCTTAAAAAAAAACTCACATGGCAAGGAAACACATGCGAGGAGGGAATCTCTAGTGCTACTCTATACTAAATAGTCCAACTCAATTAACGACTTTGCAATTCTATAATCAACCTATGTTTAATCATAAGAGGTAACTTGCAAGATAGATCCATTTGAGGACACTAGGTAGAGTGGTCCCACAAGAAAGAAAATAATTGAAAGCAATGTAGTTTCCTCCCATTAGCTTTCGCACATTTATTTCGATCATCCTAAGGTAAAAAGATATTTTACAAACATTCAAGGCTATTATGTGCAAAGTTGAACCTCGAATACAATTTTTTCATTGTCCTCCACTAGGCTAAACCCTACCTTAATGATTTGTTGGAAAAAACAGTTGCGTTGAAGGGAAGGTGTATGAGAAGGGATGTTATGTAACCAGATCACAAAACAGACGAAAAGATAGATCAACGACTTGAAAATAAGCCTCTTTGAGGGGGAAACCTCCTTTTGCATAACATAAATGAACAATTCTTGGTTGATTCAAATGATAGGACCTTCTTGGTGTATATAGGAGTTTAAGGGGTCAAATTATAATTAGAGCCTACATAAAAATAATAATGTAAGGGCACAAAAATAACAATAGTGGGATTCTATGGGCCACAACAATAACAATAGTGGGCTTCTATGGGCCACAACAATAACAATATGGGGGATACGCTAGTACTATAGGGACCTAACATGCCCTTCTCCTTAAAAAAAGTGTTGTCCTCAATGCTTGAGTAGTTCAGGATGCTTCCAAATAAAATACTCATCCTCCCATGTGGAGTCCTCAGCAGGTAAGTTATTCCACTTAATGAGATACTCTGAAATTGAACTGTCCTGCGGTTGTTGGATTTTTATTTCTGTGATTGATTCAGGCTCCAATATGGTTTCTCCTTTCTTGTTAAGTTTTGGAAATATAGTTTGAACTAGGAGCTTGTCACCTATAACCTTCTTTAAGCATGAAACATGGAAAATTGGGTATACTCATGAAGATGCAGGCAACTGTAATTTGTATGCTATAACACCAATCTTTTATAACACCTTGTAAGGGCCATAGTACTTGGGTGATAATTTATTATCCTTCTTTAATTACAATGCTAATATGCATGTTGTTTCATTCGATTATGTACCAGAGTCAGGTTATCCTTTAAGAGTTGGTGACTTGTTGTTGATGCTCGATGTGATCTTCCATTGCTTGAACCTTAGAATTGTCTCTTAAAGATGATGTGATGGACGGTGGATGATATCCATGAAGTACCAAAAATGGGGTCATTTTTTTTGCACTATGGAAGGAATTTTTATACCACCATTTTGCCAGGGGTAACCACTTGATCCATTGTGTTTGTTTATTAGATATAAAGCAACGAAGATATCCTTTCAAACATATTTTCACTATCTCAGTTTTCCCATTAGACTGGGAATGATAAGATGAGCTATGAGCTAGTTGAGTAGCAAGACAATAAAATAATTTTGTCCAAAAAAATCTAGTGAAAATGGGATCTTTATCACTTACAACAATTGTTGGGTTTCCATGTAGCTTTTGAACTTTTTCGACAAAGTTAGTAGTGATTGTATTTGCTTTGAAAGGATGAGATGATGCACAAAAGTGTACATACTTGGTAAGTTTATCAACCACCACCATGATGACACTCTTTCCTTTAGACTTGGGTAAACCTGTGATAAAATCCATTGAGGCATCTTCTCAATGTTGACATAGAATGTCTGATGGTTGTAAAAGACCTGGGATCTTAACTGTCTCGACTTTATCTTGTTGGAAAACCAAACGTTCCACCAGAAACTTCTGAATATAAGACCTAAGGCCATCCCTAAAAAAATTATTCTTGACCCAGTGGTAAGTTTTTAAAAATCCTAAGTGCCCTCCTGTTCTAAAGGTGTGTAATTCCAAAAGGACCTTTTGTTTAAGTTGGGGGATCTTACATAGATATAGGTGATATTTGTACCACTTTGAATTTTTCCTCCAAATAAATGAATCATATGCATTGGGATCTTGTTGCAACTTTTGAATGAGTTTCCATACCTCTTCATCATTCTTCCATTCCTCCTTTACTTTAGTTATCCAATCAGATTGGATAATAGAAATGGAATAGATCAATGTGTCCATATCCTCGTCCCTTCTTGAGAGTGCATCTACAACAACATTTTTCTTCTGTTTTTGGTAGATGATTTCAAAGTCACAACCCAACATCTTTGTGGCCCATGTTTGCTGCTCTTCTAAAGATAATCATTGTTCTAAGAAGTATTTAATACTATCAAGTTCTGTTTTTTCCTTGAAGTGTCTTCCCATTAGGTAAGGGAATCATTTCTTCATTGCATGTAGGATTGCAAACATTCCATTCTCATAAATAGGTTCATGTAAATACTGTCCCTTTATTGGACGACTTTCAAAAGAAATGGGTATTATTTCTTGCACTAAAATAACACCAATGCCATTTCCTGAGGCATCGCATTCCACAATAAAAGTTTTTGTGAAGTCTGGTGTAGCTAATATTGAAGCTCCACGCATTGCCTCTTTAAGATGTTCAAAGGCCTTAGTTGATTTTGGAGTCCAAAAAAATGCCTTTCTTCAGTAATGTTGTTAGAGGTATTATTATCTTCCCATAATTCTTAATAGACCGACAATAATATCCTATCAAACCAAGAAATCCTTGAAGATGATTTAAGTTTGTGGGGATTTTCCATTCCTTGATGGATTAAATTTTGTTAAGGTTTGCCTTAACACCCTCATGGGATACAATGTGACCCAAATATTCCACTTCTTGTGCCCAAAAGAAACATTTGGAGAGTTTTGCAAAAAAATGTTTCTCCTTCATTAGTCTGAGTACCCTATCAACATGTTGAACATTATCTTTCTAAGACTTGGCGTAGATTAGTATATCATCAAAATATAGTGACACAAATTTTCTAAGGAATTGTTTGAAAGTGGAATTCATCAAACATTGAAATGCGGAAGGTGAATTAGTAAGGCCAAAAGGCATGTACAAAAATTCGTAATGACCTTCATGAGCATGAGAATATAATCCCTAAAATTATAACATAGTGATGAATCCATTCCAACTAAAGCCTTTGTGATTTGATGCTTGGTTTAGTTTTATCTTGAGTTTCAATTCATAGGTTGTAGCCATCCTAGGACACATTCCCTAGTACTCTTAGAGGTATAAATGTAGGTAGACAAACCTGTAACAACCCTGGTGAAAATTCCATGTAAAATATATGTAAATACCACAGATGATGGTACATGTATTCCAAGTTGAATGGTGGGAAAGATATCCTAGTGGGTGTTCAGTTGGTTGCTTATGGCAAAGGAAATTGGCAAAGGTAATGACTAAGGCATTAAAGAGGAAAAAATGTATTTTGGCACATTTATTTATGAAAATGATGGAAATTAAGAGAAAAGGAAGGTGAAAGGTCACAGGTTGCATGTGAGGAGGAAATTTAAAGAAAATAATGGAAAATGAAGAAAATAGAGGCCTCATTAATAAAAAGGCTTCTGAGGATCAGTGGGTAAGACTTGGTCAATTCAGTGTTGGAGGTCTCTCATTATCATCTCTCTCTCTCTCTCTCTCTCTCTCATACTCTTGGATACTTAGAGTTTTCTTGGAGCACTCTTGGAGGGTGTGGCATATTTGGATTCTTGGAGCAAGAAGGCAAAGGAAGAGAAGGAAAGTGCAAGAGGGCATCAGGATCAACAACTACATCAGATTTGCTTGCAGGTACCGAGTTGCATGTATGGTTTATTCACTAGTTTTGGCATGCATGGCACATGCATGTGGTTTCTTGGTTGTGATCGGTCATTGGCATGGAGAATTGCCTGGATCGATAGTGGATTGCCTAGCCTTGCCATTTCCTAGATAGACATGGTGATTGTGGGTTTACTTTCATTGCTTGTTTTTGGGTGGTTCGCATGTTTCCTTATCTTGGGTTGAGTTACTAGTCCTGGAGTGTTGGTTAGACAAACGCTCTGGAGCCCTGTACTAGCTTGGGTTGAGTTACTAGCCCCGAAGCCTTGGTTGGACAAACACTTTGGAGCCCTTGGTGGGTTAAGTTACTAGTCCTGGAGCCTTGGTTGGAAAAACACTTTGGAGCCCAGTAAAAGCTATGGGTTGAGTTACTAGTCCTGGAGCCTTGGTTGGGAAAACACTTTAGAGCCCTGGAAGGCTTGGATAGAGACTGATCTGATGATGGTTTTGTGATATCCCACCGTGAGGTGGAATCACTGTTTTATGGGTTGAGGTGGATGGCCTCAGGAAGGCCTGGAGGAGTTTAGATTGATGTGTTTCATGAGATCTAACCTTCATGCTTGGAATATGGCATGGGGGTGAATGGTTGAAGAGAGATTTGGCTCAACCATTCTACGGTCTGGTGGAACGTGGTAGTCCCATCTCCAGTTGGTTCATTGAATTCATTAATGAGAAATCCATTCCCTTAATTTCCATGTGTAAACGTATCGATGTATTTATGGATTTGATGGTTGTCATGTTTATTGTATTTTTGTTCCTATTATGTGGTTTATATAGCTGTGATTTCATTGGTATTTTTGTACATATTATGCTAGTTATTACATGTTTTATAACAGAAACCATGAGTGGTTCTCGTCATGTTCTTACTTGTATGTGAATGGATAATATGCCTATAACCTAATAGATGATAATGCAACAAATGGCATGAGGGAACAATCGTTCATTGCGATTCTCAAATAAGTATGAGATCCCTACACTTAATTACGTTGTGTACACTTGTAGGTTACATGTTGATGATATGTTTGACGAAATTCCTGCCATGGCTAGTAGGGAACGAGTCAAGGTCTTGAACAAGTATTTTCTTTAGTACTTTCATTTCCATGTTACCTTACTAATTTGAAGAGATGGATCAGCTCTAGGTAGTGTCATGGGCTCTAAGCCTGAAAAAGTCGCTAAAAACCTGGAGTCATTGGCACAACATTGACAATTTTGGTTCACAGTTGCTGGCAGGCAGGCCTATGAGAGTGACTTTAAGTTGTTGATCGCTCCCTTGCCCATAGCATGAGAGCGACTAAGGCCCAAGAGACCTAAAACAACTATGGGACCCAGGGACAGGCTGTCTGAGTGGTTGACTTGCTCTCTGAGGGTTTTGTTTATGATGTTGGATGTTTGTATGTGTGTTTCTGTTAGTTCCACCTCCTTAAGGTGATCTAGGAGGTCGAATCATATCAGTGTGGCATCTCGTCACATGTTTACCCTGACTGGCCGGTTGCTTGTGTATATGTGGGAGTAGGGTGTTACAGAGTGGTAATAAAGCATGGTTCACCCCTCGGACTAGATGGGCTATGTGTTGGTCATGCATGCATGTTAATTATATGGGTGTCTCTTACACTTATATACTTATTGCAATTGCTTGATGTCAAATTAGGGTTGTAGAAATGTCGCCATGTGAAGGTTGAAGGTGTGGCTGTGGAGTATGTCTTCATGTGTGTATGGTTGATTATGCATTTCTATGCACATTAGTGATCACATATTATCAAGTGCATGTGAGGTGGTTGTTGTTGTGCATGAGGTCATGGTTTGTATATTTGGTATGGTCATGCATTGATGACTTGACTCTAGATAGAATGGTGTGTATATGGTTTTTCACTCATGTGTTATATTTCGATATGTAGTTGTTATGCATGTATAGTATTGGTTATAGTTATGCATGAATAGTAGGTCAAACATGCCTTTTGAAGTCATGGTTTGCAATCTAGGTCATCATGATGTTATTGGTTGTTATGATGCTAATGTGTTGGATGATATAGAGTAGGAGATGCAGATCATCATAATGAGGTTGCATCATTGGAACTTGGGGTAAGAGAAGATCGTCATACAGGTATTGTATGTTTGGCATGCAGGTATGTAAGTTAAGTATTGTCATATGCATTAGGTTTATATACATTAGGTTTATGTAGATGTCTTTTAATGTTATGGTTACATTCATGATAGACGTTAGTTGATTAGTGTAGTTATATGCACATGTGTCAGATAGTCAATAATGATAGTAACTTGTAGTTGTATGCATTGCTATTGTTGTTTTATATAAGATAACCTGATTTGTATGTTATATCATGTTGATGAGTATGTTATATGCTAACTTGTTGTTGTTATATGATAGTTAGCTTGAAGATTAGGTTATATCTTGTTGATGAGCATGATATATAGCTTATGGTTGTTATATGCTAGTAACTTGATGATTAGGGTTATTTCATTAAGATCTTGATGTCATATGTATCATGCTGAATTGGATTGGCCTATGCAGATGGTTAGGGTTACGACATTCATGTATGAGTTGACTTAATGTGTTGCATTATGTGTTACTAATCTAGACCGATTGTACATATATGATTGCTATGCATAAATGGTAAATGTTTATGAGTTTCTGATGTGAACATGTTAGTTAGTTAGTGTTATGGATATCGTGATCTTATTTATGTTTGAATTGACATGTTGTAAAGTTATATCTTTCTAAATAGATTGATTGTGCAGACAAGATAGCCTCCCTTGAGATACATTAAGGTATGAGCTTTCTTATGTCATCTATTTAGTGTTTGAATGTTTGATTATATCGTGTATTTGGTGTTTTGAGTGTTTGGTGTCTATTATGTCGTCTAGTTGATTCATTTAACATGGTATGTTTGAAAGTTGGTTGAATATTTTATGAATTGCATAGTATGAGTATGTGTTTATAAGGTTTCTTGTCGAAATGACCTTGTTCTAAGAGGATTGTGCTAACACATATGTGTTGAGACAGTCGATATGTACTTGAGTATAGTGGGTGATAGTTGTAGCATTGTGTCTAAGGACTATGAGTTGACTATGATTTATGACATGATTGTTAGTCTTCGTAAAGGTTGATTTAAAATTGTTAGATATGATTGTTTTGATATTTGGAACATGTGGTTGACATGTGTGAGCAGTTGCAGGAAACATGCTTGGTATGAGCATGACGACGTAATAATTGATGTGTCTATATAACTAATAGTTGGGTGATGTGAAAGTATATAGCAAGATTCAGTTGCAGTAGGGTAAATGTAAAAGGAAGGAATTGGGAAAGAAATCCTTTGGCTATCTTTGGAAACCCTAATTCCAAGTGAAGGGGTGCTTGCATACAGGGATTCTTCTTAACCTTGATTTTTTCTTTCACATTATGTGGATACATGCTATAGTACTTGACATGTATATTAGCCAGTCTCTAGTTACAAGTGGATTGTCAAGGAAATCGGAGTCCCTTGAGAGATGGCGTGGATGTGCTCAGTTGCAAGAAAAGTTCATGGCACAACAAGGAAAGGTAACTAATGTATTGTTATGATCATTTATGCACTGACAATTATGTGTTGATGGTAGTATGATGCAAGGGATTGCATGAAAAGGGATTGCCACAAGACCTTGAAGAAGGCTCAGGTTGATATTTCCTTGGGAACCATGGGGATTGAGCCATGGTGTTTGTTGATATTCTTGTGCTTTTGGTCTTTTGGTGCTTTGTTGTGCTTGGTTGCTATTTTGTTTGTGTCTTTTGCATGGCCATGACACTTGAGTTGTGGTGTCGTTATTGGTTTCATGGTTTCCTTCTTGGTTGTTTCTTGTCTTGCATTTTTTATTTTGAGTGCCTTGGGAATTGGTTGGGGAAGAGAAAAGTTGATGGAGCTCGGGGAGTGCTGTGTGGTACTCAACAGGTAATGTAATACATGGATGAATCTTGGTGCATGAGTAAGTGCAATAGAAGGTAAATACTATGACAGTCGATTGGACGGGTTGGGTCCAAGGTGACGGTGGTAGTATAAATATGAGAAAGGTAACTAGAAAGGTAAAGTAAATGGATCTAAGGTGCCAGATTCCTTGGCTAAGTTGGGAATTGTGGTTTTAAATGTTGTGCATGTTGTGTTCAATAAATAAGTTATGTTAACCTAGACCTTATGTTATCTGGTAATTATGTTATGATCATGACTATGTTTATGTTTTTATATGTATACATGTATGCATGTATGTATGTATGTCATTGCCAAACATGATCATGATTATTTTATCATAAATGTTTATGTATATGTATCTATGTATCTAGGTCATTGTCCAACAGGGTCATCAGGAATCGTTTAGTGGAGGAATGATTGTTTATGCAGGCAATTGACATGAAGAGGTTCCTGTTCTTATGAGGAATCAACTGGGAAGAGTAGTCATGACAAATATATGAGGTCAGTATCATGTGGTTATGAGTTGATATTATGTGATTATATTATGTCTATGTTATGGATAGGTTATACTAAGGGATACATCAACGAAATGAAAGCAGTGTGGTTTGTGACATACTAGGGTAAGCATGGATAATACACTGGAAGTAAGGTTCCTTGGTAGAGACAATGTGCTTTTGGATGTGAGGTATTATTGTTGTGCATATGTTGTACATGTTACATCAGGGATGATTGTGCGCATGTCGTATTGTGCATAAGTAGTGTGTGTACATGTTTTTTATGCAATATTATGTATAGGGTGTTAGTACAAATAATGTTGTATGAATGTTGCATATTCAGTGTTGATATATGGTGTTGTGTACATATTGCACTGTGTGCGTGATGGATATGTAGTGTTGTATGTATATGGTGCTCTGCACGTGTTGGATATGCGGTAATTTGTACAGATGATGCTATGTACATATTTGATATGCTATGCTATGCTATGTACATATGGTGTTGCGTGCATGTTTTACATGTGGTGCTATGTACATATGGTGTGGTGTGCATGATTGTACAAGTGGCGATGTGTGCATGTGGTGTTGTGTACATGTTGTACAAGTGGTGTTGTCTGCAGGTGGTGCTATGTACATGTCTTGCATGTGGCATTGTGTACATGTGGTGTCACGTACATGTCGTGCATGTGGTATTGTGTACAAGTTGTACAGTGGAGTAGTGTACATGTGGCGTTGTGTACATGTTGTGCAGGTGGCGTCATGTACATGTGATGTTGTGCACACATTGTGTAGGTGGTGCGGTGTATAGGTGATATTGTGTAAATGTTGTACATATCATACTCATGCACCTATGGTATTGTGTGTGTTTCATACATGTTGTGTTGACGACATGTGCTACTAGGTATGTGCATTGTGTGATTATATGTATTGTGTGGCATTGTACATCAGGTATATGTGTATGATTTGTGTTGTAAATTGGGTGTATGTGTATGCATTTGTGGTGTCACATGTTGTGTGCGAATGCATGTCTTGTGATGTACATTGCATATATATATTGTGTTGCACATCAGATGTAGGTGTATGTATTGTATTGTATACACTAGGTGTAGGTTTATGTGTTGTATGTGAGGTGTACGTGTTGCATGGAGCTATATGTCATGTGTGGTGGTATGTGTGTGATGCACACTATGTGTATGTGCACCTGTGTTACACCGGACAATCCCTCTTGTGGACAAGAGCAATCTCCCTAGATCCTTGAAGAAAACTAGAAACAAACAAGACAATTGAATTGAATCTTTCCCTAAGTTAAAATTGTTTGGATTATAAGAATTAAAGATAATGGATGAGCCCCTTACCTCTTTCACGAAATGCTCGATGAAGATCCCTTGTTGTGATTCGATGCAACTCTTCAATGCTTGATAAGACCTGCAAACATCGACCATAAAAGGATCAAAAGCACATGCGATATAATAATCCAAACAACTTAGCCTAATGATCAAGGAAATTAGGAATTGAATTTTCCTTAATGAACATCATAAACAATTGTAAACCATTCATCATTCTAATAAGACAAATAAATGGGAGAAAGTTTCCATTTGTATTAATCAAAGATTAAAAGGACCCTTACAACCTTCACCTTGATGCCATGAGGTCCCTACCAAATTCCCCTAATCTCCTCCTTAGATGACAAGCTTTCCAATCTCAAACCAACATAAGTTTGTCTTCTCTGAGTTCTGACCTCCTCAATCCCTCTACCCTCTAGTCATTTTATAGACCAAGAGGAGGAAGTTTCAGATCCAAAAGAGGAGGATGAGATTCCTTTATTGAGGGATTAGGTTGCCATGAGAAAAGGGATGAAGATGCATCACCTAAGGGTTATAGTTCGAATAGTCATCACCTGGAAGTTTTCAGTTGGGAAATATTCGACCAACTATGTTTATATCATGTGTTTTTTATTTTTACTTTCTAGAATTCACCTATGCGAGTTTATAGTGGCAGCTAGAGCACAGATCTATGCTATTCTCAGAGTTAATTCCAGTGCATCTGCGGGAAACTCTAGAGAAATCAACACATGTGGAACTTAACAATGTGTGATAGTTATTTCCCCAAATTTCTCATCTACTTCAAATTTTTTTGGTTTGTTTGACTTTTGAGGGAGATGGTTCAAACATGTTTACAAATGCTAAGAAAACCCATAAAGTGATCAAGTGACATGGTGACAATTTGACATGTAACAGATTTCCCCCTAAAGTGTGAAATCTGTAAAACAAGTTTAAAATATTGAAGCACTTTATCATTCCAAGGATCGTATCAGAGGCAATGGTTAGAAACATGCAAGGAATATTCAAGGATTACAATGCAAATATATATCAAAAATCATCTTTGAGGTAGGCATTCCCATACTCAGAGTAAAGGGAACTCAATGAACAAGCATGGAAAAACTAAAATCTTATAGATGGTAGACACAACATGGACATAGCCATATGTCTACATAATCATGAATATAAAATCTCCTCGCAACCTGAATTGATGAAATTAGATCCAGGGTCTTGATCTCCATCTCTCGATCCATAGTACAAATCTAACCATGCGATTGAATGTTTTGAAGTCGAACATGGCAGAAACCACTTAATTACTGGTCAATGATATGAACCATTAACAAGCGCGAGAGAAACCACCAATAATGGCAATGGTTCTCAAGGTACTTCCAGTACAATCTATGAAGTGTGAATAGGTGATCTGAAGTCTAACACTCATAGATTAGTTCGATTGAAGGCCAATGATGAGAACTTGTCATCGGAAGTGAGAAACTTACCATTAAGGCATGCAAGCTTCAAGGTACTAAAGGTTTCTAAACCAAATTCCTAGATCTTGAGTTGAAGTCGATAGGAAACGATTTGTCGTAGGAAAGCCTATGACACAAAACATAATGTCAAGTTTTGAAAGTAGTTTGCAAGGACTGACTCAAGAATGGACGACACGATTGAAGGCATAGAATTTTCAAAGGGGTTTTGAACTATGGTTGAACTTCTATTGAACACATAATGACACGACAATGACTTGGCAACATTTGACTTAATGATAATACCCAAAACCATGAATACTTTCAATGAGGTTTGATTAATTGTAAGGCAAATGGATTTCCCAACCTGGACATGAGTGCGATGGAGTGTCATGTTCAAGAGTGACATCCAGCCTTTTAAAAATGGATAATGTAAAATGGACACCTTTCTCTAATTCCCCCCCATCATTACTGGAAAGTACCTCTTTATATTACAAGCTTGAGGAGGATAACATATGCTTAGACTGTAAGCTCATCCTTCGGATGAGTCCATCTAAGTATTTTTAATGAACCCTAAGAAGGAATGGTTTAGTCCCATTATGCTTAACAAGTCCTATACTATTTAGTTTTTTACGAGTCTAGTAGGGGAGTAACTCGATGTCGTTTTATTTTAAGAGTTTGAAAAAGACATAAAAAGGAAACTCATTCAGTTCTTTTACCATAAAATTTTAACGAGCTAGAGAAAGTAAAGCTCTATGTTTTTCAATTTTAGAGAGTGAGAAGAAAAACATCAGTAGACTCCATCGAGTTCTTTTTCGTTATTTTTAGTATCTCAGGTATGAAAAGGATAAAATAATACAAGAGAGAAATATATTGACCATGTTCGGTCAACGTATACCTTTTTCATAAATAGTCCTAACTCAGTTTGTAAAAGGGGTAAACTTATACTAAGTGGATGGTTGTTCATTTACTTTTACGAGTTCGAATAATCAAGTATTCGACGATCTTTTCATTTTGAAAGAGTCTGAAAAGGGAATAAAAGAAGATTCTATGATTTTCACTTTTCGAATTTTTTTTAAGCATGAAAAGTGATAAAAGTCTGCTAAAAAGTCAAAATGATTCATTTTTTCTCTCTAAGCTATCTTGCACAGTTAAACTCAATAACTTGTCATAACTGCTCAAAAATGTCATTTTCCCTTCCAAAAGGTTTTAAACATAAAAAAAATATTATTTTTTAGCTCCATAAAATTTATAAAAGTGGGAAAAAGTAAATTATTTTCACCATTTGAGAGCAGAGAGAGGAGTTTTTACCATTAGACTTCCAGGACTGATTCCAAGCCAACCGATGGACAAAATCGTGCACCATTTCTTCCAGGTAGAAGATCTCTCCTTAACTTAGCTTTTTATCCATTTATAATTTCATTTTGATCTTTCATTTATTTGTTTGGAGCAAAACTTTGTTAAAAAAAGTGCCCTCAGCCCTGCGAGGTTTTTCTTCAATTGGGCCCACGCAGGCCGATAAAATTTTCCACACGGAAAATCACTACATGCACCGGGGGTTTATTTTTAAACAAGTTTTGGCCCAAAAAAACATGAGATGAGTTTCTAAAATGATTATAATTGCTTTAAAATCGTCATTTTAGGTCATTTGATTGCTCAGAATGGAGTGGAGGGAAAGAGAGAATGAAGCCAATGATTTGGAAGCTTTGGAAGATCTGGCCACCATGCAGTCTCTCAGGACTTGTGGCCTCCTAAATACTGGCTTATTCCTGGGATGAAATCTCAGGTAGATCTGATGATATGGCTGGTAAGGACCTGGAATGTCTAGGAACAATGTTCTGGGATTGTCGATCATCACGTTATCATTGACGCTAATGGCATCTACTTCATGACTGGGTTGTCTCATCGGGGAACCGCTATTTCACTATTCGGATTGAGGACAGGAGGAGATACTACTGATGGGTATCTATGACGCTTTTTTAGGGGTGCACCACCCAAGGATGGGAGAATTTATATTCATACCATCGAGCTCTTACCCCTGAGGACCATTGCGATTACTATTTTCAAACTGTGTGGCAGTGCTACTCTTCATTTAGCCACACAGGCACAGATGCAGACAGTCGTGGAAAGATGGGAATCCACAGTGTACAACTAGTGTGAGGCAGTGGTAGTGAACATGAAGGGCCAGTTGATTAGGTGCAATAATGGAAAACTAAAAATTTTTGGTTATGGTGCCATTCTTGTTTCTTTTTCTCTAGAGAGGATTCCTATCCTCCGGCTACAGCAGATTCTAGTAGATGAGGGGGGGTTCTAGAGATGCACACATGATGAGGTGAGTTGCAATAATGGCACGCCATGGAGGTGATGGACCAGTAATGAGGTATACTGCAAATTTATTTGACTTGTTAGGCTAGAAAATTGTTCCGATTGGGGACTTCCGTATGTAGGGATGGATTACAGAGGTGATCCTGATTTCCCACTTCCAGTAAGAACAAAGTGGGGCGATCTAGGTGAGAATTTCTCATTTTGACATATTTCCAAAATTTTAAAATTTTATGTGTTTTTTGTCTTCAAAGGATAATTATCCGAAATGCATGTGCAGATGTAGGTCCAACCCGGCTAGTCGAGCTGAGACAACTTGATAGACGAGGCAAGCAGCCTATAGCAACTACGCCAACAAACCTAGAGGAAAAATATATCTTGACAAAGCTGGAACAAAACCTTGAGAGGTTGACTTCGAACATCCCCGAGGCTGGGACTAATGACATTCCTCGCGCCTATCAGAGACATGTCGTTTGGGTTCCATGGCACCTCAAACATTTTTTGCATCAAGTTGCTCGTGCTATTATTTTTTACCATGAGCATAATCATGCTTGGCTGTTCTAGTTTCTAGGACCACATTTTGACTTTTGGTGTTAGCATATTTGGAAAATAAAAGGCCATGGGGCCTTATGTCCTCGGATGACATATTTTGTAGACACACACTTTTATACAAACTCTATTTTAATGAAAAATATAATACTTTTGCCAATTTTTCATCTCGATCAACGTATAAATGAATATTGTTTTTAATTTACAAATGTTGCAAATGTCTATTTAACACATGACTCTCCAATGCATTTATCAATGTGTTTAAATATCTTAGAATGTTTTGATATTCGATATAATTAAATTTCCTTTCCAAAAGGCGGACTCGTAAAAATATGCTTAACATGGTTGGACTCCTTATTGTATAGACACCATTTAAATGTAATACTACGAGCTGTGAATCTAACCTAATGATCAAATGTCAGATACCAAATGTGATGGCATCAACTAATAGCTCAATGACTGTGCTATATTCCGTTATGTTGTTTGTTGTTTGACCAGGACATGTTCCATGAATAAAGACTAGCTCATCACTTGGTGAATAGATAACCCAGGTTGCGGAAGATAAATTTTGAGGACTACGACTAGCGTCCTAGCAAAGGCAATATAAGTCTGAGAGAATGTGGACATCTACAAATCAAGTGTAAAATAGAGATAAGTAAGAGAAGTAATAGAAAATGTAAAAAACATTAATTGTCACACATACCTAAAAAAACGGTAAATAATGTACAGATCTTCACCAAAATTTTTATGCATAATATTTCTTTAGGTAAAGACCATTTATGGGCTTTCCCAAAGGAATACCATTGTAATCAACCAGCTCATAGGTGCCTTTATCTAATACACATTTTATGATGTAAGGGCCATGCCACATGGGTTCAAACTTTCCTGTACCTAACTTATCATGAGCTTGATCATAAACCAAGACTAGGTCACCTTCTGAATATGAATGAGGATTAACGTTTTGATCGAACTAAGCTTCAACACGTTTGTGAGCCTCACTAGACAGTGTGGCATCACAATGATTTTCATCTAAATGCACTAGATGTACAAAGTGTTCTTCATCGCAGAAGTAGTAGGTAATAATTCGATAGCTAGTTTTAGGGATGGGATTTCACATTCAATGGGTAACATTGCTTCCAAACCGTAAACAAGCTGGGAAGGAGTAAAACTAGTTGATGTTTTTGTAGTAGTATGGTAAGCCCACAATGCTGAAAAGAGCATAGAATGCCAATTTCCTTTATGAATACCAAGTATTCGTTTAATCATATTGGTTAAAACTTTATGGAAAGCTTCGACCTGACCATTAGCTTGTGGATAATACGGAGTAGAGCTATCATGGCATAGGCTTAGTTGTGCGGATAGCTTGACCATCATAAAGTTACAAAAATGACTACCATGGTCTCTAAAAATAGCTTGTCGGACACCAAACCAAGCAATCACATGATTTAAAATAAAAATTGTTTCAGTTTCAACGTTGTCTCTATATGTAGGCATCGCCTTGGCCCATTTTGTAAAGTAATCAACTGCAAGGATAATATTCTCATGCCCTCGATTGAGTGAGGGTCACAGGTGACAAAGTCGATGCCCCATTTGGCAAAAGGATCGACAACTATGATAGGGTGAAGAGGGGATGGATGTGCTTGCATTTTGCGATTGTAGATTTGGAAATTATGGCATTTGTGGATTGTAGTAATGCAATATTTAAACATTGACAACGAAAAATAGCTAGCATGTAATGTCTTTTGGGTAGTAGCATACCCAGACATGTGACCACCACATGCTCCAGAGTGGCATTCATTTAATGTTTTTTCTGCCTCTTGAAGCGTCAAACAACGTCGGAATATAGAATCGACACCATGACAGTAAAGAGTGTCACCAATAATATTGTATTGTTGGGATTGGTATCGAATTCGATGCGATTAGTTTTGGATAAATCAAGCCTAAAATTTTGTGTTTGGAGATATATAATGATATCTCCATACCACAGATCTGACGTACTAATAAGAAAGAGAGATTCGTTAGCAAAAGAATCTTCTACTACAGTTTCTATAACAATATGAGGAAAGTCACACAATAGTTCGACAAAAATCAAAGATTTCTTTGATTTGGAGTTTTCAAATTCCAAATCAAGCTCTTGCAATATAACTATCCACTTCAAGTATTTGCCCCTTAGCAATTGTTTAGTGAGAATGGACATCATAGGGTTATAATCTCAAAAGGCAGTGGTTTTTCGGAGAAGTATATAGTGACGGCATTGTTGAACAACTTATACAACTTCCAAGGCTAGCTCCTCCACATGTGCATATTTAATCTCGTTTTTAGTGAGACTTCTACTCAAATAATAAATCACATGTTCGCTGCTAGAATCATCCTCTTGGACTAACACCATGCCAATGGTGGCATCAGATGCAACTAAGTATAGAAAGTAATCTCGATAATAATCGGGTGGATGCAGTAATGGCACATTGGTCAGTGCATGTTTTAATGCATCAAAATATTTATCATCAAGCTCATCCCAGAAAAATGGAATGCCCTTTTTCAACACTCGAGTAAAACCTTGAGTTAGTTTAGCTTAATTATGGATGAATCTATGCAAAAAGTTTGCTTTCCTTCGCAAACTTTGGAGTTGAGTAAGGATAGAAGGAGCAGGAAAATTCAGAATTACCTCTACCTTGAGGGGGTCCACACGAATGCGTTCTTTTGAAACGATGAAACCTAGAATCTGACCTGATTGCACACAAAAAACACATTTGTGCAGATTCAAGTGAATATTGTTGTGCCTGCACCTAATGAAAATTGCTTTTAAGTGCAATGGGTGATCCTGCCTTTTCATTGAATGAGCTGATAGGTCATCTAAATAAGGCTGAACAATATGCTTGATATCGTGGAATGCATAAGACATTGCTCGTTGAAAAGTTGCGCTAGCATTTTTAGGCCAAATGGGAGTTTGTGATAAGAAAAAGTTCCTCATATGCATATAAATGCGGTTTTATATTGATCGGCAGGGAGTATGTTTATCTGATTATAGCCAGAAAATTCATCTATGAAGGAAAAAATTTCTTTCCCAGCATAGTCATTGACAAATTGATCGATATACGAAGTTGGGTAATTGTCCTTGGGACAAGCTTTATTAATATCTCGGGAATAAACACATACTCGAATAG